>JXSR01S073272.1:56422-71795 GCA_000969725.1 Ophiothrix spiculata
TTTGTGACGTTATAATTACGTAACGCCTTGGCCGACTATCATGATTTTGGTATCAATATAAAGAGGAGACCCTACCCTATAGTATCAATCAATATAACTTTGGGCGGTCCCAAGTTCAAAATCACAGGGGGGTGGTAAGACGAGGGATAAATCATTATACTATCCTGCGTGAGGTTAAATTGGGCATTCTAGAGATTATTTACAGTAGATTAATCATACAAGGCTTCTTAAATTGATTTAATAGTTACAATATGTAATATCGTTGTTTCATTAACTAATTTGATATATTTTACTAGTATTTACTTGATATTCTCAGTAAAACCTTGAGAAACACTTGCATGACGACTCTTTTTGGATTTCAACATTCTTAATAACTGTTTTTGTTTTGAATATGCAATTAACTGTCAAAACACATCCCCGTTTCACTTAACAATACTTACGCTTAAGACACTTTACAAGTAGATGTTTTCTTGCGGTTACTTTGTGACAAAGAAACCCATTAACGTAATTTAAAGGGGAAAAAAGCTTTGAGTTACAAATTCAAGATGTAACTTTAATTGATGTGTTTGCGCTTTTTTAAACGACCATTGCCCTAATTGTCACATTTATTTAGGTGTGTACTTGCTAGGTTGCGTCGGGGTGACCTTGTGTGTGTCGCAATGTCATGATAAGCAAATCATATCGGAGTCAATGCTGCCTTATCAACGCAAAAGGAAGTATTGACCAGTTTTTTCAAAAATCACTTTTTTGCATAAATGTGATGGCTCACCCCGAAAGGACGGACTTTGCAGATGATATCAATTTTGATTTTATCATTTCATCTGAGCTTTAAATGACACCTTACTTGTTGAAATTGATCAAGGCGATCACATTTTATAACAGAAAATCTGCTGGAAATTCTTTTTATTTCCTTAATTTTTTGGTGCCTATTTTCATAAGTTTCTCGAAAAGTGTTCTGTCGCAAAGTCCCCCTTTTCGGGGTGAGTCATCACACGTGTACTCTATCCTTGTTAGTAACCATACAACCAATAAAAACCACTAAAATGTTTGATAAAATGACCCTGGCAGACTTGCTTTCTTTCTTCTCCATACTTAAAAGATAGGCACATGGTAATTTTGTCAAAGAATGGGCAAAAGGAGGTATTGACCACGAATTTGATTAATTATTGATTATTTTAAGCTAATTAGTCACATTGTTTATGCTCCATTGTTGTTATTTCAGTATAAATAGTGAATTAACCTCACTATAATACAAATAAGTAAAATATTAATGGTGAGTAAATTGAATAATTCCACAAAATATGTTTTAGGTCCATAACTCAACAACATGAAAATGGTCAATACTTCCTTTTCCAATCTATCCGTAGTAGTTGGTTCTTAAATGATGCTATGTCTAAATTCTTTTAAATTTGACCTAATGCAATCCTTATGATCCGTACATTTTTCTCACAACCATATATGTGATGACTCACTGCGAAAAGGGGGACTTTGCGACAGAACACTTTTCGAGAAACTGGTGAAAATAGGCAGCAATGAATAAAGAAAATAATAAGAATTTTCAGCAGATTTTCTGTTGTAAAATTGTATTGCCTTGATCAATTTTAACAAGTAAGGTGTCATTTTAAAACTTTGAAAATGCTATACCAGATGAAATGATAAAATCAAAATTGATATCATATGCAGAGTTCCCTTTGCGGGGTGAACCATCACATATAAAAATTTTCAGGGGGCTTGAAACCCACCCGACTTCAAATGGCTGATGATTTTGTGCTGGCAGATAAAATTGTTTGTATAGTGTATAATGTCCAGTTTGGTACTACTAAAGAGATTTTCTTAACCTTGCCTTAAGTATAAAGAATTCAAAATATAGTTCAATATAGTTCAAAATAATGTTTTGATCAGATTTACCCAAACGGTCATAAGCCAGCACTGTGCTTTGATTTCGATTAGAGTATATGTATAGCATTCCCGGGCACTTCCCCTCGGCTCCTCTTTCACAAGTGGACATTCAGTCCAACAAAACACACTCAGGATAATATTCTATAAATATTAAATAAATATCTTCTTTCCTATTTCAAATAATTCAATTGCGCGTATCAGGTTAAAAGGCTGACTTAATTATATTCACAATGTTGTAATGTTACTGTTCTTGTGACTTTCGAAAACTTGACGAATTGAAATAAATAAGCTTATCTTATAATCATGTAATGGTAGTGAAAACAATTATTGCAAGAAGAAGAAGAAGAGGAAGAAGAGGAAGAAGAAGAAGAAGTAGTAGAAGAAGAAGAAGAAGAAGAAGAAGATGAAGAAGATGAAGAAGAAGATGAAGATGAAGAAGATGAAGAAGATGAAGAAGATGAAGAAGATGAAGAAGATGAAGAAGATGAAAAAGATGATGAAGAAGATGAAGAAGAAGAAGAAGATGAAGATGAAGAAGAAGATGAAGATGAAGAAGAAGATGAAGATGAAGATGAAGAAGAAGATGAAGAAGAAGATGAAGAAAAAGATGAAGAAGAAGATGAGAAAGAGGAAAAGACAAAAGGAAAGGAATATGCACGAAGAAGAAGACAGCTTGTTGCGTTAAAGATAAATATAACTAATCCTATAAAGGTATATTTATGAATGTAGTAAAGGTAGTAAAAGCAATTACAAGAAGAAAGATGAGGAGGAGAAGAAAATAAGAAAAGGAAGAAAAAGAAGACGACGCGAAGGAAATGTATGAAGATGAAGATGAAGATGAAGAAGAAGATGAAGATGAAGATGAAGATGAAGATGAAGATGAAGATGAAGATGAAGATGAAGAAGAAGATGAAGAAGAAGATGAAGAAGAAGATGAGAAAGAGGAAAAGACAAAAGGAAAGGAATATGCACGAAGAAGAAGACAGCTTGTTGCGTTAAAGATAAATATAACTAATCCTATAAAGGTATATTTATGAATGTAGTAAAGGTAGTAAAAGCAATTACAAGAAGAAAGATGAGGAGGAGAAGAAAATAAGAAAAGGAAGAAAAAGAAGACGACGCGAAGGAAATGTATGAAGAAAAGAAGAAGATGAGAAAGAAGAAGAAGAAAAAGAAAAGGACGAAGAACAAGAAAAGAAAAAAAGAGGAAGAAGTAAACTTGATGCGTTGAAAATATATTAGCTCGTCCTATAAAGGTTGTAAGAGCAGTTGCGACTGCATCATCATTGACACTCACAATCTATACAATTCATCTGTTATATAACTACATACATCTCCATATGTTTGCCTAATGAAATGCAAAGTGTTTCAATTTGGGGGATGGACGCGTCGACGAAGTATTTGAGTTACTTAACTAAGAATATAGAAACCATAAACTTATTCTGTTTAGACAAAAGTCTGTTTTTGTAGACATAGCTTTCGGGAAAGTTTGTCTGTATCAAGGTAACTGTTTGTAAACGGCTTATTAGATTGACTTCTGCTGATATGTGGCACTTTGGGTGAAACTATTTTATGCCAAACATTACAAAATGTAATGCCAACATCTATAGCACCAAAGCATGTAAAACGTCTACAGCTAAAGAATGATTCATTTTGTAACAACAAAACCAAAACATTTATTTCAGTGAACCCAAATAATGCTGTTCAAAGTGAAATAATCAAATAAAGAGCTGAATTGCAAAACGGCTTACAGACCATTTATTTTCCACAAATGAGTTTTTGGTAGATTCTTACAAACTTGTGCATCATCCTGGCCAAACGTTTTGTTGGTATTATTAAAGTACATCATAGCCTAATAAAGAAATGAAAGAGAAATTTTGCAAAAATTTGGAAGATATGTGATTCCTAAGTTGAAATTTGATGAGTTGTCCTGCAAAACGTCCACTTTAAACAAATAAATCAATAGACAGTTAATAAGAAACTATTCTATGAATTAACTAAATTACACATTTTTTTTAAAGACACTTTCGTAAAGAATTACTAAAATCATTATCAGTAATTGTGTGACACCTTTTGATGTCATAGCAGTTTTTTGCCCTTTTCTTGAAAAGTGTAAAAAAGTGTAAAAAAGTGTAAGAAAGTAGTTTTCGAAGTCAACTCTTCATATATCCAGAATGAGATAATAATGTCCTTCATCGTGTTTGACACAGCTGGACCTTTCTCCTTGGAATGTTACCCCTGACCTTATGTCCATCAACCATGTTTTGTTCCAATTGGACATCATTTATTTTTTAATTTGGCCAATTCGATAGTTTTAGTTTATCGTACAACCTTATCTTGCATGACCTTTTTATTTTTTTTATGTCAAATGCATATCAAGGTTTAAACAGCAAAACACAAACAATTGCAAACACGAAAGTGTAATGCCGACAACTTGTTACCAAGACAGCAATATATCTCGTAGTTTGAAGCAGTTAGCCTGTTTAGAGGAGGAAAAAGAAGCACCCAATGCATCCAAGAAGCATCCAAGCTATGACAGCACAAGGAAAAAGATCAACTCACTGCATGGATTGATTGGCAAGGGTTTTTTAGGCATACAGCCTCTCGGCATAGATCTACATAATGCCCCTTTCAACGTTTTTATTGATGACCTTAACGTCATCTGTACAGTTTGACCATGTTTGACCCTTGATCTTGTTATGTGGCATTTTACCACATCAACAAGTTAGGGGTCCCATGGTTTCATGGCAAAAGTTTGGTTACAATGTATCAAAATAATACAAAAGATAAAATATACTACATCCACTACCAGGACCTAAATCCACTTCCCTTTTTAAACAAGGGGTATAAAAATTAGTCGCAAAATATGTCTCTGTGCCTTTTGTCTACTAATTGAGTAAAATCTATTTTGGACACTACATACTTTTAGATTAATGTAGAGGATACAAGTGTGCTTTTTGCTAGTCTGTTATCATCAAGTTTAAAGCAATTATATATTCTTTTTTGCTTATAGTTTTGAATAATTTCGATCCGTTTTATAAAACAAAATGGTAATATGGGTAAATTGGTTTATATTTTCCTTGTTCCCTTCGTTATATCCTCGTTTTCACTTCATAGAAACAAAGAAAAAAAATAACTGGTGGTAGTTATTGCTTTTTACGATACATGAAATTTAGAATGTACAAGTGAAAAGAAATGAAACAAGGTGATACGCCCTCATATTTCACATATGAAAATGAATATAAAATTGATTTTTGAAATATATCCCTGTTTAAATCATCGTCGACTTTTCCGAGCTTTGCAAATATCGACTTCGTACAATCACGCTCAATAAATACATTTCGTCGATTATCATACACCTGGCGGTAGTGAATATCCATTACGTCCTAGTTCCACCCTAGCGCTGATTCAATTAACAAATTGAAATATCATATACATCATGACATGTAATATATACCGTCCTCGTTTACTGTCCGTCAATTTGGTTTAAATTAGATTTATAAGTGGTTAGCCGGCAAAGATAGCACATCTAGGTTATGCACACATTCGTCTTATAAATTAAAATCTTTATCTGTAATAGATTCCGCAATCTATCTGATTGAATTAAATTTACGATCATCTAAATTTGGTCAAATTTGTGATTTTGAATACAATTCTGATGATCACATCTGTAGTTTAACTTGTATTACACCCGAGACTAATATCCGTTACTACCCTTGAGAAAAATATGACTTTTCACTGTTATTAACTATTCTTTTACAAATGATGTATTATATTTGATGTGGAGTACACCTCAACAGCACACTAAAACGATTCAATGCACGTATTAAAATAATTCCAAACAAGAAATGCCAAAGATCTATCCTCCTCGTCTCAAAAAGACACTTTAATTCTTTTCTTCTTATACTTAAACATATCAAATGTGTTACAACGTGATTGAACACTGATTTAACTGCACGTGCACCGATTCATTTGAAAACTAATTGTATTACTGAAAAGGTCTCAGGAACCGTCGTTCACTTAAATGGCATTGGGTTCCTATTATATTTTTTCTAGAAAGCATCATGTAAACAAATAAACTCATCATCTTGAGTAACTAAATTCAAGTAAAAATAAGATTTACATAACTACAGAAAATCATATAGTAGATAACAGTCGTCCTAAATTAAGAAAAACGCATTGAACAGGACGGTTAGGGCATGCCGAGGGTCAGGGAAATCAAATTAGTCTAAAAGCTAGGTAAAATACTAGAGAGCAAAGTAAATATTGATATCGATCAAAGAAACATGTTATCTGATAAATTAGGTAAAACGCAATCTAATAACAATTGACTTGACTAGGGGACTGTTTCATTTTTATCTGCACGTACCACTGACTTAGCATATAATCACAATTAAATACGGTGCATCAACAATCTAACTCCTGTATAAATAAATGACAAGGTAAAAATAACTTCAGCTTCAATATTTTATTTCCCTAATGCTTCAATCACATAATGGAAAGAGTAGTCTACGGGAAGTAAAATTGTTTAGAAAGGGAGTCGGGTGCAATGCTGTGTCTTTTTGTCATTTTTAAGGCACAGTTCTACAAATACAGTAGATACAGTACCGTACCTTGGTTTAAATTGATATCCTCTGTCGAGCATCAGCGATCCACCGATTTAGCCATGTTGACTATTTTGTCAAATCTTTTTTACTATTTTCGATATTTTGCAGGGTGCAATGTTTGAGATACTTTTAACAGATCAACATTTGTTACCTTAACACTTAAGTGGTCAAGGTCTGCCACATGCCCGTTAGTGGTCGGGGGGTAAATATGGTGTAGATAGTAATACATTCTTGAAATACAATTTGAAAAGAGTTGTTCGGTTACGATTTTTTGGGCAAAACAAATTTGAAGAGCGCCCTCGAAAATGCTTATTTATGCTTATTAGCATGGGAAGAATGGATCGATTTGATTTTTTTTGCCACCAAGTGAAGCGTATGGTATAGTTAGACAAATACATAGAAGGGTGATGAAAACAATTACTATGCGTTTTTGCGCTCACGCGCAAAAAACAAATGTTGGGTCCATATGACCCCCCCCCCCCCTTGACAACTTAGGTGTTAAGCTAATTGAGCTACTGTAGAGATTGATTGAATATTTCTATATTCAAATAATCTAAACTTGAGACAGGGACAAGTTGAAAAATGCAATGTAGACGCGTTAATAATGCAATTTAATTCTATGTCGGTCTTTGAAAATGTCACTTCATATGGAAGTCTTCAAGTTTAATAGAATCATGCCATAAACCGCTTAAATACATGCCTTTATACTCATAAATATGATTGCATTTCCAGTACACTTCCTTTGACCTTTTTTTATTGGATTGAGACAGGTTTGCAGGGGCGAGCAAGGTATACATTAAAATATGTTGATAAAGACACGGAGTGTTTGCAACTTATGTACTTAAAATCATTTTCCCTCGCTAAACAGGGTTTTTTTTTGTATGAGAGGGTTCCCATTTCAGACTCAATTTGCGATAATTTTGTTTGAATACTCTAAGATAATAAATTAGTTTTTTTTACAAAAAGAAGCATACTATTTATAATCCATCCAGATGGACATTGCAAGCGAACGCGTAGCGAGGGGTCTATCAACTTACAACAAATCCTTCCGTTTAAAAGTAAGTGAAATATGATACAACCCTGTAACTCAAGAAGGGGTAGTTTGTGATAACCAAAAATCTTTGTATTTTTTCTATTATTCAAGTCTGTGTCAAATATAACCATCTATTACATAATATCTCTATTTTTAGCGTCCATCTAGTAACAAAAATTAATCTTACGTAATTATATTTCTGTATTTTGTGGGTGTTGTGCAAGCGTGAAATGTATTAAAATAAGAAGAATGTAATAAAAATCGTAATATTTCAAGTTTTGTTACATATTGTGGTACAAACAAACAAAACGTAACACAATATTGCTTCATTTGTTTTGTTTTAGGCTACATTTCGCATCGCCAAACATGTGATACCTTCTTTTCATTGAAAAACGTCCTATAATTGATGCTGTCACAACAGCAATGACAGAGCATAAACATAGCGATACTTGTCAGACACAGGAATAACATCCATTGTTTGGATGTAATGGATATGAATACCATGACAGTAACCCTTTCTTTATTGGCTGAAGATTCGTCAGCAACAAAACGTGGACTAGGATTGTACTAATACTGTACTAAAATGATTTTCCAAATGTGCATCCAAATTTTGTACTAGAATTGTACTCAACTTTTTCAAGGATTGTCACTAATGGCAGTCCGATCTCACTCTGTAGTGTTAACCCTCGCCTAACCAACTGGGGGGGGGGGTTGTTGTTGCACATCCCCACTAAGGGTTTTTCCATGCAGCATAAAAACGCAAAAGCAACCGACCCCAGACGTTTGGGAAATATTATTTTAAAATTTATTTAAAGTGAATAACACACACACCGTCAACCAACTGTAATCACTGAATTTTCAAAGGTATAATACGCACTTTGCATTTATAGTTCGAAGCAAATATACCCCGCATCAGTGTTTCCGCTTAGGTTTTTGAGCTTTTGCCAATTCGAGCAAGTTTGGCAAAGTTTAAGATGTGCTTGGGCTAAAATCATGAGCTGGGGCTGAAAATTGTCCTGATAAAGCTAGAAAAATATCTTTCTCACACATTGTCAGAAACTCGTTGCGCCAAAGGAGCGCCATACGGCTCATTCTCCGATAAACCGTGCAACTTTGGTTAGAGAAATGTTGAAATTTCGACTACTAACAACTCATGAAAAACATACAAAATCATAAACTCTTATGGTTTCTGAAGAAGAAAAAGTGCATGGGAGATGTTTTAAAAATACTTGATTTTTAACCATTGTATTCCCTATTCCTAAATTTCGTATCTGTCGTTTCGTATCTGTTGGAATCTTTCTTTAAATATTCATTATTGAGAAAATTAGTTTTCTTACAAACTTGATCTTAACATTAATTTAGGAGCTTTACACATACTACACTGTGGTGTAGTATTTTGCTCATGGTGTACCGCGTTTTGCGAGAAGGGAGCAAAATGTGCGTTTCGTATCTGTCGCGACGTGACCGTCACATAGGATATTTTTGATATTAATATCCTTGTAAATTATTACTGTAAATATATAATTCTATATAACATATATGTTATTCAACACTGAAGTTTACTTGATAAACCAAATGCGGAATCATCCATCAACAAATTCATTTTCACACTTTTTTATTGATTTTGGAATCTGCTTCGTATCTGTTTGCATTATTGGCGACATGCTTTAAAAAGCTTGTATGCCATATCAAATACTTAATATAATTAAATTTTATATGTCATTATCAATACCTATTACGGGCTGTTTTAACAGCGTGCATTGCGTTTGATATGCCCGACTATTTTAGGAACGGGGGCACAAAAAACATAAAAAGTATGGCTGGCGACATGGGGATTTTCAGATTAATCGTTATCTACTTTCCTGGAATGATAAATTGTTTAGCTTCACATATATTACTAATGTGACACTAATGTATCACCTAAACCACTCTAATAATTTATAATAGGTTTAACAACGGTAAACAAGCAACATGAACATGAGCGACACCAAAACGGCAAAGTTGCACACTTTATCGGACAATAAGCCATACGGCCTTATTGGAAACACTGCCCGGCATATATCCCAACGATAAGAGAAAGCTGCTTCGTACTTTTCTTCGATTACAAATCTTGGTAATTGGTATTGCATGAGTGATCAGAAATGCCTCTACCTCCGGTACATTTTTAAACATCATGTGTCCATGCACATCTGCGTCTTTGATAAATATCCCGGGGGAAATTATATTTGTACCCAGGTTGATAAGATGACCCTATGCGAGACCAAAAATTCGCAAAATTTGGTGAGACCATAAATCAACCATACATGTTCGAATGTATACCTTATCCGGGACCATGATATCTGTTCAAATGAATACCCTATCTGAGACCCTACGTAATTGTTACAATTTAATTAATGCAAGATATCAATTGATATTTAACCATTTTTGTTGAAGTGTTTCTAGGTGTTTAAAGCACTTTTTGGTAATTTTATGATTCTTTCTTAGTTTCTTTGTATTTTCTCTTTTTTTTTAGGCTAACAACTTAACAAGTGGTGCGGCCAAAGCCCACACGACCTACACGAGTCCGACGACCCTGCTAATAAAAGACAGTGTTCTAGTTAATCATGTTTTAAACAACATAATAACTTGACTAATGTAAGTACATTTTTCAAAATAAAATAATGTTTGGCGCTTGCGTGAGCTCAGGTAAATAATGTCAGATGTATTGAAAATAGAACTTATTATACAGGTAACAATTTCTTACTCGTGGTCCTTAGGAATTGATTTAAAAGTATGCGTTATGCCCGATATTATACCAAATAACTCTAGATAAGTTCAAAAGATTTTTTTTTTAATATGTGATGAACTACTAAATCGGTATGGTCAAAGTCGACACGAATAATGATTGTCATAATATATACGTTGAAGTACCTTATACTGATCTGATCTATCGTTCATTTTTACTATTTCTCTATTTTTCTAGTTCTAGTTTGTTAGAGCCCCTCTTTTAACAACGCAAACAGTCTATATACAGAGGAGAAAATCCGATAAAGTGTCCGATCAGTCAATAAATAGCATAAAACCAACTTTAAACACAAAGAAACAAATCACATCACAAGAAAGTGGATGCAATACTTAGTAATGCTTTTCTTTATTTTATGTCCTTTAAAAGCTTCAATTGTGTCAAAAACAAAAACATTGTTTTTGAGCGATTTACAATATATTAGATATAAATGACATTGCTTCCTAATAAAGAAAGACGTGTGTTTCAAAGTGAAAGCGAGCAATGAATAAGTCATCTACCCAACAAAAATATAAGAGAGGTAGATTCCAATGCATGTGATTCGGGAGATAATTGGCATCTCTTTACAACAAGTTGACATGCTAAAGAATTGTAAATACCGTATTGTGACTGTGAATAGAAAATGAAAATAAATTGTACCAGATATAGTATAATTTTAGGTACAGGATATTTCATATATTTGGTTTGATATTCTCTAAGGAATTGGAATATAAATCCCAAGTATTTTATTTATCTTGAGCAATGGTTTTTGTGATGCTAGTAACAAAGCATTAGGTGAATTACATTGGGAAATTCAAATGACTTTTCTACAAAGATGCTATTACAATGTTTATTAACAGGGATGCACCATATTGTTTGGGTAAAGGATTTAATGAGAAAGTAAAAGAAACAAAATATAACACGAGAAATACTGGTAATTTGTAACCAGTAAAACCAAACACAAAATATAAAAACGAAGTTTAAGTTACAGAGGTGCAAAACTGTGTAAATCCCTTGACAATAAAGTAAAACGTGCAGTAAACCTTAATTAAAAATCAATTAAATCACTGAAAATTGGCATCTCATTTTGAAGTTACTAGCAAAAAATTAAAGACTTTTCTTTTCCATTTTCTTCATAATTCAATATTTTACCTGATTGTATTTCCAAACATGCAATGTGGTTGCAAAGATGTATCTTTCAATTATGGTGTGTCACATACGATTGCATCTAGAAAAGACTGCGCTATTACTATGTACTTAGCAGTTTTTGCCCTTTTCTCAAAAAGTGCAAAATGGATGTAAGCCGTTTTGCAAGTCAAGTTTTCATATACTCTTATACATTATTTTAACAAGAATTAAGAAAGTTTAAGTTGCAAAGGTGCAAAACTGTGGAAATATAAAATAATGTAAAACGTGCAATAAACACTACTTTTAAAACAAAAATATCAATAGTGGATCATCATTATTGTAGCTTTTGGAAACAGATTTCAATTGTTCAATCTTGTAAGGTCTTGTAGTACTAACTACATGCGATATTGTATAGGTTTAGGTGATGGGCTACCTTGAAAATGATTTTTTTTATTTTACATGCCAATTTTTTCATATGGTAGTATGTTGTTACCTATGGCAATGCAAATTCATTGGGGGAAAAATTGGGTCAAAGGTCACCTAATTTGCATAAAAATGGCAGCCATCTTGGATTTTTAGGGTATTTTTTACGGCGTTTTTCAATACCTAAATTTATTTTTTGAAAGGTTTTTTTTTTACTAATTGGTACTCAAGGGTCTACAAAAATGCGTAGCAGAGGCCTTTTTGAGATTTCAGGATAAAAAGGGGTAAACTTTGGGTTAATTTGACAAAAATCATGAATTTTTCAAAAAATGCGACAAAATTTGATTCAATTTTGACATTTTCTCAAAAGGTAAATACAAATTTGTTCTGTTACGCATTGTAGCACGTCAAGGAGTACATTCTGTCCAAATTTGGTGGTTATAGCATCTATCGTTTTCAAATAGGAAGCCGTAAACTGAAGAAAATCAACGCTTCCGGAAAAACACCTATAAAGTCTAGAAACACTGTTTTGATATAATTATGCAAATTAGGTGCCATTTAATTATTCTAACATAGAACAGAAGAAACTACTTGAATTATAAAATCATTTTGTGAAAAAAGTGCAATCATAGGTCACTCCGTTTTAAAATTATGAATTTTTGAAGCAAAAATTTAAGAAAACGCTGGGTGAAAAAACAATAAAATACATAACAAATATCACCGGCTGAAAAACAATAAAAAACAAAAGAAATTATTTTTCTCGCATTAGAAAAAATGGCTGAATTCAACCTATTCGAGGTAGTCCATTACCTTAAGCGGTAAATAATGTCTATGAAGGCGCAATGTGTTGGTAATATAAAGGGAAAATAAGATATTAATTTTGTTTGTGTAATTACATGCGTTGTGTAAAAATCAGAACTACAAGTTCGAAAACAGATGGTTGTGTAATTCTCTGACTACGACCGTGAGGTCGTTACTAATAAGAAACGTAAACTAGATAGGTACCTAGATTCCTTATTCAGCAGATAGGATGTTATAAGGGATTGTATAGGTTGGATCAAATTTAACGGAACCATGTGGACCTTTTACTACTTTATGTGGGGTTTTGCTTACTGCAGATTTTGTATTGGACCCTAGCGGAACCTTACGAATGTCGACTTATAACTCGAACATAATGACGTGGCAAACAAATCAAATCAAATCAAATTTATATCGGTATTATAAAATTACAAATATTATTTCAGCATAAAATGTAACATGAACAAATGGAAACTTATACTATTAGAACATACGATTATGAACAGCAAGTTGAGGCCTAAAAGGGTCATTCCCAAGAAATTCTCTTAAAGGCCTACACAATATCATCTAAATTACAGGATCAAATGAAAATTAATGAAGTTTTCATAATCGGTCTAAATTGTTTGATGCATGGTTTTGTATCTTTAAATTTCATCTTTCACGAATTTCATAGGATGGATGTAGTAATGCTATTAAATTGCTCTGTCAGCTCATTTCTTCACTATTATAAACACTATTATAATAGACCATATCGATAATTGACATACTCCCGCCGTTGATGGGGTAAATCAACAGAATCAGACGGGGAACGGAACTCAGAGCGAGAGCAAGTATTGTGTTTATCATACTTGGCCTCGTTCCGAAATTTGCGAGAAACTAATCAGCAACTCATCGGAACTACAACTCATTGTAGTTCCGATTCCCAGTCCGGTTCTGTGGATTTACCCCATCAACGGCGGGATTATGTCAATTATAATAGTCTTATGCATTTCTTGTTTAAATTTGACATGGTTTTACATGATTCTAATCTCGGCTATTTTCACATAAGCCCACGTACCAAATTTCGCTTTATTAGCTTATCATGTTGACAATCATCATAGAGCTTGCATAATGCTGCCCTATATCATCTATATACATGTTTTATATTTAGTTTAAAAGTTTAACATGTTTATAATGTTGTCTTATTATTATGTTGTCATATTTTAAATGTCGGTATATCTGCACATAGGCCCACGTTTTAAATTTCGCTTTATTAGCTTATCAACTTGACAAATTTATCATCGTCATACAAATGTATCAAGTTTGCATCAAGCTGCCCTATATAAACTCTATATCATCTATATATACATGCTTTATATTTAGTTTATAAGGTTACCATGTTTACAATGTTGTCATATTATGAGCCTATATCTACATTTATAGTGGGTACTTACTTTTATATTTAATTTGTATTTCGTTACAATAAACTTATTAGGATTAGGCCTATATCATGTCGTCATTTGTATATTTGTTCTATATTCCACTTCAAAAACATAAAGTAAACTATTCAAACCAGAACTTTTTTTATGTCAAATGCAAGATTTTCTAGTCAGGGCAAGTGGTTACCAAATTGATCAGAGTGAGTAGGATACTCTCATTTGCTTATTCGAATTCTTGACACAGTTGCCTTATAAGTAGTTTATTATTTTCAAAATAGAAACAAGTGAAAATCCAAATACATGTAGGTTTTATGCTCGGGGAGCTTCAGTTTTTCTCCTGCATCTAAAACTGACAAATAAATCTGACCATCTGACAGAGGATCTTCATGGAAAGCAGCGCTAAACTCTGATGTGGCTATCCTCATCAAATATGTCATATTTATTTATCTATTTATTAATTTATATAACAGTATTAAAAAACAAAGATACATATTTGAACTGAAGATATGTTGGAACAAGATAACAACGAAGAAATCAAAACACATAACATAATAAAATACAATTTTGTTGGAGAAATATTTTAAGGTAATTACACTTATTATACCATAGGTATACTTCAGCTCTTATTGTATAATATTGTAACATGTACAATACATGAGAATATAGAACATTAGATACTATTCAAAAGTAAATATTTAAATAGTTACAAAAAAACCAACATAGAACATGCGTTATAATTGTTCTTTACAACTACACGGTCACTTTAAATGATCATTAGGCCTACTAAAACATTTTTCCAATTTACAATTTTTAAACCTAAAAGTATTTGAATTTCTAATGCTACTTGCGATTACATTCAGATATAAACACCCTCCATATTCTAATAAGTATTTTTCCGCAATTCACACCTACTTGTTATGTTTAAAGAGTGTACAATAATGGACAAAGTATGATCAACGCGACCATAGCCGACCTTCATTGAATTCACGTCAGAGTGAGCGAGCAATGATATCCCCCCTGATATCGATCCCTGTATAGGGACAGTCATAGGCCTACGGCATATTTCCCTTTATAATCGACAAAAACGCACTTACTTGTCAAAATTGCACGAAAAGGTAATTAGTAATATTTAGATACAAAAGTTTTAGACTTGGTTATATCAGCTTACATGCTTGACAAATTTGTTTCGCAAGGGAGGCCTACAGGCCAATCCTCACTCATCAGAAGCTAGTAGCAGAATGAACATTACACATTATACCAATACATATTGATTAAAGATATAGTCCATAGGAAGGATTATCTCAAA
>JXSR01S073272.1:95934-112721 GCA_000969725.1 Ophiothrix spiculata
CCCCCGGGACAATTGTAGTACAATTCTAGTCCATCTTTTGTTTCTGACGAATGTTGAGCCAATAAAGATAGGGGTTACTGTCATGGTATTCATGTCCATAACATCCAAACACTGGATGTTGTTCCTATGTCTGCCAAGTATCGCTGCGTTTATGCTCTGTCATTACTGTTGTGACAGCATCAATTAGATATCAGATGTTAGGCAAAAAAAAAAAAAAAAAAAAAACAAGTTGGGCCACACTCCACTTTTGTATTATTATTTGGTGACTGGTAGGTTTCTATAAGCCTACCAGGACTTGGATTTCCGAATGGTAGTCTTTATTTTATAAGGCTACATTCTGTAACCTTCTTTTCCCTTACCTTTTATTTTCCTTCCATTTCTTTTCTTTTATTCTTTCTTTCCCTTCTCGTTTTTCTCCCCTCTCCTCCATTCTGCCAACTGGCACATACATTTGCCGACTGATATGAATGATTAAAAGATTATTTTTTGTTATGTACAATTCACATAGCTAATGAAAACAGTTAATAGTTATTCCATCTAAATGGACCTAACAAGCGAGCACCATCAATTTACACACCAAACCCCCTACTGGGTTTCTCCTATAGAAAATTGTTGACCAGTCAATTTACGCAAAAAAATAGAGATATTATGTAATAGATGGTTATATTTGACACAGACTTGAATAATAGAAAAAATACAAAGCTTTTTGGTTATCACAAACTGCCCCTTCTTGAGATACAGGGTGGTTTCATATTTCACTTACTTTGACAAGGCAGGACATATTGCAGTTATCGCCAACTGCACGCTACACCGCGACCTTTGTATTGCTAAACCAAGTCGGAGATCTTTAACCAGGTTTAATTGACAAACAACGCAAGTGTATATATCCGCCACGGTCATTCTGACCAATCAACACCTATTTACGGGCTGCTGTCCCAGTATAACCTGATTAACAATGAATTTGTTTTGTGTCTTACGTGTTTTTTTTTCAATGGTATTGATCAGGTCCTGTGAATAATTGTATGCTAATGAGTATGGTGTCATGAGAACGGGAATGTCATGATCTTGATTGACATGTGTGTACGAAGTTGATAGCTTAAGGGGTGAAAGCACATCACTCATTGTTTCATTTTTGCAAATTTATTTTTTACCATAACTTTTGAACAAAGTGCTTAAAGTTAATGAAAGTATACATTTCCAGAAAGGAATTTTCACAAGGAACATGATGGTGATGTTGATTTTTTGAGAAAATCACGAAAAACACATTTTTTGGCCATTTGGGTTTCCAACCAAGCTAAATATAACATTTTTTGAAAAAATGACCTAGGAATGGGTATTTTAATTCTAAACACTCACTCGCATGTTGCGTCTTTTTTACTTTTTTGGATTTTGGCCAATTTTTTGATTTTCATGCCAAATAAGGTCAAAAATTCACTTTTTTCCATTTTTGGCCATTTTTTGACCTTATTTGGGATGAAAATCAAAAAATTGGCCAAAATCCAAAAAAGTAAAAAAGACGCAACATGGGAAGATGTCTCGGGGTCATGCATCAATTACGAGCGTTGTGTGTGCATTGTATAGGAAATGTTGCCGATAACTGCAATATGATTTGTTGTAAGTTGATGGACCTTACGCTTCGAGTTCGCCTGCAAGGTCCATCTTGATGGACAATAAACAGTATGCTTCTTTTTGTTTTTAAACGCGAATTGCAAACACTCTGTGTCTTTATCGACACACTTTAATGTATACCCTGCTCGCCTCTGCAAACCTGTATCAATCCAATAAAAAAAGGTCAAAAGAAGTGTACTGGAAATGCAATCATATTTATGAGTATACAAGCATGTATAACACCGGTTTATGGCATGATTCTATTAAACTTGAAGACTTTCATATGAAGTGACATTTTCAAATACCGACATAAAATTGAATTGCATTATTAACGCGTCTACATTGAATGTAAGATAAACAAAACACAAAAGCATGAAAGTTACTGAGGATATAAAAATGTCTTGAGACCCTGTTTGAAATTGTCAATGCTGGTGGACTCGCGCACATGACGAGGAATACTGTTCCAGAGAGAAGGCCCTGCGACAGCAAAGGATTTGTCTCCAACACATTTTTTGGTAGATGGTACAACGAGATGAGTTGGATCTGCAGATGAGCGAGTAATTGGTCCGTGTGATGGCATACCTTTGATTTTTATCATGTGAGACAGGTATTGTGGAGCCTGACCATTTATAGCTTTGTACACATAAACGCAGAGTTTGAAACAGATTCGTTCACGAATTGGGAGCCAATGGAGAGAGTCAAGTAATGGAGCCGGGCTATCAAACTTTGAAGCAGAAAAGATGAGCTTAGCAGCTTTGTTCTGAATTCAATGGAGGCGATTGAGTTTCTGCGATGCAGCTCCATAGAGGAGGGCGTTGCCATAATCCAGTCGGGACAAAATCAGCGCACGGACGACTTGGTGTCTCGCATCATCATCAAGATAGCGACGCAATCTCTTGATATTACGAAGTTGGTAATGAGCAGAAGAGACGATGGAACTAACATGTTTAGACATAGACATGTTTGTGTCAAACATAACACCGAGGTTGCGGACATGGCTAGAAGGTGATATCACGCTATCTCCTATATGTAGCTGCATTGTAGGAAGTTTCTGAATGCCATGATAACTACCAGCTATGAAAAATTCAGTTTTGTTATTGTTAAGCATGAGTTTGTTTAATTTCATCCAGTCTTTAAGGTCTGTAATGCAGAGTTCTAGCTTTCGCAGGGCCTCCTGCGAATGCCCACCTCACGCCGGATAGCATTATAATCTAATATAGATGCTGTATGTACTTCTACTTCTGCTTCGCTTATTCTCATCAAAGCTTGTTCAGCATTTATGTAAGCTCTCTGGTTCTAGAGAGAGATAATATACTTTTGAAGGTATACTAAGTGACTATTCACTCTGGTCTTAGGGAAGATGACGTATTTCGACATACGGTCACGGTACCGGTGAGGATTCTCTTACTCTTATTTCAAACAGTCGTAGCTTAGCCCATGACGTTCTTTTACATCCGACAGTGTGCCTTGCTTAGGGAAACAAGGAGACATGCCAAGCCCGGGACTCGACCCAAGGACAGACGAATTCATGTGATTATGAGTCCAACTTTCTAACCACTCGGCCACGCTCCTCTCTGTAGTTAGTAAAGACTGAATTACCTGCTTACTTCCGCTGCCGAATCTGATATGATATGTTTATGAATACATGTGTTCTCTGTATTTTTCTTTTTGTCCAATTTGTTTTAAAGACGAAATGAGAACAACCTTTATTTTTTTAATCACTAAAATTTCAAATATAAAAAGATGAAATAAGCAATACTGTATCGATAATTTGCCATTTTTAAACACATTTCAAACACTTCATTTTACAAAATAAAAAATAGTATTTATTTATTTATAAATATAACATAATATAATGTTGCTTTATAACTTAAAATAAGACACTTATCAGGCTAATACGTTTATAAAATGTTTATTTTTTTCCATTTAGAGGCGGCGAGACTGGATGACCTCTTTTTTCTATTATTTACAGTAATTTTCAATATGATCATTTTATAAAGAGAATTGCACAAAATATTTACCGATCATAAGTGAGCGTGTAGGATTACTAAGCCATAGGCTTTGTTATGCAGGTGTTTATAAATATTAACCCTCTAACTGACAAAAGAAGTGGCATAAAGAAAGCCAACATTGTTATTAGATTTATAGAATGACAAATGCGACATGTTTAGTCGGCATGACTAAGATTATTTGCGAATAAAAAATTGTTGTCAAAAATATATTTGACACGTTTAAAATAATACCAAATATTGAATATCTTTGCATAAATTAATAGTTGGTCGATGTATACATATGTATTTAAGAATGAATAGATAGGAATCATAAACAATATCAGCTGTTAAGGGGCCTGTTAAGGCTTTTATTTTGACTTTCTTTTTTGGCTTATAAGTCTAAAAATATTAAGTTACAGTATAGAAAAGTATACATTTCTAGAGAGGACATTTGACAAGGAATCTGTTTATGCTATTGGTTTGGTTCAAAAATGACCATATTTGGAAAAAAAAGCAACAACAGTGATTTTACTTGAACATTTTTCGGGAAAAGTAACTAAACAAATTGTTACTGCCATTTTTCCATATAAATGTATATTCTTATTGTAATACATGTTATGTTTGCATACCCCACAAAATGTATGAAAACGTAAAAGTTACACACAGTTTAGGATCTTTGTCTTTAATGCAGAGAGAAGCAGGTCACTTAAAATATTGTTTCAATTAGGTAAATATTGAAAGGACATTAATTCAGATGCTTTTTTAAAGGTTTATTAGTACACAAGAACTTGTCGTTAAGATTACCTCTTATTATATTTAACTGCTCCATAAACCGTAAACGCTAAAGATAAAGGTAAAGGTACAGACTGTATTTACATATGTGCAAGAAAGATGATCTATATGTACTTGCCAGCTTGCGCCATCGTTTGTTTCCTGCGCCACGACAGGCGTATCAGAATTCAGATAACCCTCCATCAAAATGTCCATATCCATATTCTGATACGGGTATCACAATATGGATACGAAATGAACGTGGGTATCCGAATTCAGATACGTATCCGAATTGTGAGTTCCGCCGAAATGACATAGAATGAAAAAGAACAATTTAAACTTATCCACTGCTTTTAAATATTTTTCTTTCTACGGTAAAAACCAAACAAGCATTGTAAAGCAAAACCTAATACAAGTGTGCAAGTACCAGATGAAATGCTACCGCTATGTTAAAAAGCTTTCCATCCTGTCACATGTCAATCCTCAATCTCCAATCATGATTGTAGTTTACAATAAACAAATTGAAAGTACAATACCGTGTTTATTTGTACAATGTTCAACATGCGTGCATCTGTAAAATACAATAGGTTTATATAGGCGGTTTTAATTGTTTGAACATTTTGTTGGAGATACCTTAGGGATTTATAATTTGTAGAATTGATAACAAACATATTAATATCGCTGAAGTTTTTAAAAGTATTATAATTATCTGTACAATTAAATACGATGCCTTAGAATATGTTTATTCCTAGATACTATTGGCAACCAATGTTCTGAGTGATATATACCAAGAAAGGCATGAAATATTTTATTAAGACTGTCTGAAACCGGTACTCTCCTTTGACTAAGATTCGTTTAATAAATGGCAGACATGTAACTTTGACAAATCGACAGGCACCGTATTTATATATCATAATTCAGAAACAGTTTTAAGATTGAATCATCTTTATTATACAATCGTGATTTTGGCATGATGTATAAAATGCAACATACACATCAAATGTCTTGAATCCAGCAACAAGAGCCGTAAAACTGTTGAAATCAATTTACACATTTCTTGACTACGTATCAAAACAGTTATGGATGATGAAAACATTAGTCTGTGCAATATTTGTAAAACATATATACCATTAATAAAATACTTATTAAAAGCAAGTAAAGTTATAACAGAGCTCTAGTCATTTTTCCATATCCTCATGTATATCCCGTGGAAAATAAAAGTAGCTTTAATCTGAGGAGACGATTCACTGATATGGAAGAACGGTAATATCTGAATTGCACACAGCACTGAACAACAACTGTAAAATGGATGAAATGTATCAATATGTACGTTATATGCTGTGTGAACGAGTTAAGGCTACAGTCCATAAAAAAGTTTCGCTCTGCTGAATGTCATGTTTACTGCAAGTTTTTACCTACTTACACCTATCAAAATATCACAATTTTGGTGTACACATTGAATAAAGTCTCTAGTTTATACATGAAACTTTCCTAGTAATTTCACGTCCATTATTAAGGTCAAAATGACGCCTAAAGACTACTTCGAAAAAGTTGACACTTTTTCGCCGAAACCTCTTAATTTCATGATGTTCGAACAATTCGACTGGTTTTAAATGTTGACAGATTGTAGGCTTGATACTTCTTATTGAATTACAAACACTATTTTATAAATATGCTGAGTTGATTTTGAATGACAATGTTACAAACCCGCATTGTTTTGCCCGAAAATCCGGACGTGAATTACGACTCTGAAGTCCGCCCTGTTTGAGATGTGAATTGCCTGTTTTAAGTATCTACATTATCTACATTTTGTCTGATATACGCATTCGCACAATTTACTTACAAATTGAGCATTCCAGTGAGGCAAAAATTGCAATTCTTATGTAAACAAAAGAAAAATACGGCATTCTAATGTTTATATTTTAGTTCACGATCTCAACACTGCCTTGATAGCTCAGCGGTAAATCCCTCGCTTCGTAATGCATGACTAACCCCTGCCATAATCCATTGTTCGAGTCCCCGCAAAGGCAGGGGAAACTATTTATCTTTTCATGATTAAAAAATAGTAAGGATTCACATTTTCCTGAGCAGATGGATTCCCTTTACCCTAAAGTCATGAGCAGGTCGCCAACTATCACACTTTTAATGCACACAAAATCATAGTGTTTGCTTCATTCTTGCTCGCATTCGTTGATATAAACACTACATAGTGAGATTGGACTGCGATTAGTGACAACCCTAGAATAATTCGAGTACAATTCTAGTACAACATTCATGGGATACAAATTTGGAACATCGTTCTAGTACAATTTTAATACAATTCTTGTCCACGTTTTGTTGCTGACCAATCTTGAGCCAATAAGGAAAGGGTTACTGTCATGGTATTCATGCCCATAACATCCAAACAATGGATGTTATTCCTATGTCTGTTAAGTATCGCTGCGTTTATGATTTGTCATTTCTGTTGTGACAGCATCAGTTATGTATCGGATGTTATAGGACGTTTTTCAATGAAAAGAAGGTATCACATGTTTGGCGAGCGCCTTCTTGGCGAAATGTAGCCTAAAACAAAACAAATGAAGCCATATTTTGTTACGTTTTGTTTGTTTGTACCACAACATGTAATAAAACTTGAAATATTAAATTTGTTTACATTCTTCATATTTTGATACTGATGTAACATTTTACGTTTTACCAACACCCACAAAATGTATGAAAACGTAAACGTTACACAAAGTTTGGGATCTCTGTTTTTATGCAGAGAGAAGCAGGTCACTTAAATTTTTTTTTCATTTAGGTAAATATTGAAAACGATATTAATTTAGATTCTTTTTTAAAGGTTTTACAAGTACACAAGAACTTGTCGTCAATTTAAAACAAGATTACCTCATATTATATATACAATAAAACTGCTCCATAAACCGCATAAAGACACGGTCTGTATTTAATTTACCAAGGTCGGAATGCAATTCGACGCAATTTGACCACTGTCTACTATCTTGTTATTATTTGTAGTGAGGTGATCGCAACATTTCCATCACCGCAGTGAAGAATGTCGGCACCCAATTTATACCTGGTTGGATAGGAGCACATGAGGGTAAGTATTTTGGTCTAGGACACTACACACGTAGCCCACCGGATTCGAACCGACGACGCTCAATACGTCGATCCTTTTCCACCTGGAAGTCCATCTTTAACGACATTTTAACCCAAACGCAGTTTTGCCTATACAACTAATAAGCCGTGACATTAGCTCTTCCAATTTCTATACTTAAAAATGGGCAATTTGAATTGTTGTTAAGGATGGGTGGTAGTGCGAATCCATTTCTCACCTATTTGGGTGCATCGTTAATGAAAACAGTAAATAGTATTGGTAAAAAGTGAAATTATTATTAGATTATTAAAACGAAATTCTCACAAATTGAGGCTGTAATGGGAACCCTTCATGCAAAACAACTGTTTAGCGAAGGAAAATGATTTTCAGTACATAAGTATCTTTATCTTTATCGACACATTTTATGTATACCCTGCACGCCTCTGCAATCCTGTCTCAATCAAATAAAAAAGGTCAAAAGAAGTGTACTGGAAATGCAATCATATTTATGAGTATAAAAGCATGTATAACACCGGTTTATGACATGATTCTATTAAACTTGAAGACTTGCATGTGAAGTGACATTTTCAAATACCGACATACAATTCAATTACATTACATTATTAACGCATCTACAATGGATAACTCAGCTTCTCCCTGTCTCGAGTTTAGATTATTTGAATATCGAAATATTCAATCAATCTCTGCAGTATCTCAATTATCTTAAGGTAACAAATGCGGATCTTTTGTAAGTATCTCAAACATTGCACCCTGGACAATTTCGAATATAGTAAAAGAGACTTGACCAAATAGTAAATATGGTCATATCGGTGGATCGCTGATGCTCGATTCAAATCAAGGTGCAGTACTGTATATGTACGCTCAATTCCAGGTGATAAAGAGTCGCAGATTTATACCACTACACTCTAAAAATTATTTTACTATTTGTTGAGTAAAACGGTCACAGCTCATTGTTGAGTAAAATCTTACTCGGTTAAGTCAATATTACTCAATGTTGAGCACATCTTTCTCTACGTTGAGCAAAGTTTACCCAACGATGAGTAAAGTTTATCCAACGTTGAGTAAGATTTTACTCAACAAAATGAGCTGTGACCGTTGAGTAAGTTTTTACTCAACAAGAGTAAGATAATTTTAAGAGTTTAGGTCACTCGTGTCCCTAGATATGTTTTGAAATAAATACTGTTTGATAATAAATTGCGAATTAGAGGTTTTTATACAGAAATATATGTAAGATTACTTTTTGTTACTAGATGGTAAAAAAACAAATTTATTATCTTAGAGTATTAAAACAAAATTGTGATGGCTGACACCGAAATCAATTTTGCAGATGAAATAAATTTTGATTTTATTATTTAATAAGTTGGAGCATTTTCCAAGCTTTAAAATGACATCTTAGTTGTTGAAATTGATCAAGGCGATCAAATTTTACAATAGAAAATGTGCTTGAAGTTCTTATTATGTTCTTTATTTTTTGCTGTCTATTTTCACACGTTTCTTGAAAAGTGTTCTGTCGCAAAGTCTCCCTTTTCGTGGTGAGTCATCACAATTATCGCAAATTGAGGCTGTAATGTGAACGTTCTCATACCAAAAAAAAAACCTGTTTAGCGAAGGAAAATGATTTTAAGTACATAAGTTGCAAACACTCCGTGTCTTTATCGACACATTTTATGTATACCCTGCTCGCCTCGGCAAACCTGTCTCAATCCAATAAAAAAGGTCAAAAGAAGTGTACTGGAAATGCAATCATATTTATGAGTATGAAAGCATGTATAACACCGGTTTATGGCATGATTCTATTAAACTTGAAGACTTGCATATGAAGTGACATTTTCAAATACCGGCATAAAATTCAATTGCATTATTAACGCGTCTACATTGCATTTTTCAGCTTCTCCCTGTCTCAAGTTTAGATTATTTGAATATAGAAATATTCAATTAATCTCTGCAGTAGCTCAATTATCTTAAGGTAACAAATGCGGATCTTTTGTAAGTGTGGCAAACATTGCACACTGGACAATTTCAAAAATAGTAAAAGAGACTTGACCAAATAGTAAATATGGCTAAATCGGTGGATCGCTGATGCTCGACAGATTTTGTCAATCTATTTGTAGAACCGTGCCTTAAAAATGACAAAAAGGCACAGTATTGCACCCGACTCCCTTTCTAACCAATTTTACTACCCGGTTGACTACCCTTTCCATTATGTGATTGAAGCATTAGTAAAATAAAATATTGAAGCTGAAGTTATTTTTACTTTGTCATTTATTTATACAGGAGTTAGATTGCTGATGCACCATATTTAATTGTGATTATAGGCTAAGTCAGTGGTACGTGCAGATAAAAATGAAACAGTCTCTAGTCGAGTCAACTGTTATTAGATTGCGTTTTACCTAATTTATCAGAAAACATGTTTCTTTGATCGATATCAATATTTACTTTGCTCTCTAGTATTTTACCTAGCTTTTAGACTAATTTGATTTCCCTGACCTACGGCATGCCCTAACCGTCCTGTTCAATGTGTTTTTCTTAATTCAGGACGACTGTTAAATCTTATTTTTATTTGATAAGTTGCAAACTAAAAAAGATGAATTTCTTTACTCAAGATGATGAGTTCATTTGTTTACATGATGCTTTCTAGAATAAATTATAATAGCAACCCAAGGCCACTTAAGTTAACGGCGGTTCCTGGGACCTTTTCAGTGATACAATGGATTTTCAAATGAATCGGTGCACAGCAGTTTGGCGGAACTCACAATTCGGATACGTATCCGAGTTTGGATACTCCGTATCAAAATTCGGATACCCGTATCCGAATTTGGATTAAAACAGCTGTAACGGGATATCAGCTGAAATGAATATTCAGCTTCGCCGCGCACCATACCGGTATGTATTAAAGTCAACAACATTATCATCATTTTTCATCTAAATTCTAAGAAAGTATTGGCCCAATTATTTTGCCTTCTGTAATAAGGAGCTATCAGGACATGTTTCACAGCTGTCCCGATGGAATTGCACAGATGGAAATGACATATCCACAGATACATTTATCAAACTTGCCAGCTTGCGCTATTGATTTGTTTCCTGCGCCACGACAGGCGTATCAGAATTCGGATACCCCTCAATATCCTTATTATGATACGGATATCACAATTTGGATACGAAATGTACGTGGGTATCCGAATTCAGATAAGGGGAGGACGGGTTGGCGTAGCGTCTCTGACCTCGCCTTTCACCGCTGCGACCCGGGTTCGATTCCCGGTCGGACCTAGGTTGTACGTGAATTTGGTTGTCGATCCATACTCGTCCTCGCAGGTTTTCTCCGAGCACTTCGGTTTCCTCCTGCATCTAAAATCGAAAATTCTTTCCAATATTCTGTCTTTCACACCACGGAGGCGTCCCTTGAATTTAATGCATTTGCACTATTGGGATTAGCCTGGCTTACAGCCGAATGTTATAAATAAAATAAATAAAATAAAAATAAAAGTATCCGAATTGTGAGTTCCGCCGAACTGACGTGCAGTCAAATCAGTGTTTAAACACGTTGTAACACATTTAAGTATAAGAAGAAAAGAATTAAACTGTCTTTTTGAGACGAGAAGGAAAGACCTTTGAAATTCCTTGTTTGGAATTATTTTTTATACGTGCATTGAATCGTTTTATTATACTGTTGATGTATACTCCACATCAAATATAATACATCATTTGTAAAAGAATAGTTGATAACAGTGAAAAGTCGTATTTTTCTTAAGGGTAGTAACGGATATTAGTCTCAGGAGAAATACAAGTAAAACTAGAGCTGTACTCATCAGAATTGTATTCAAACTCACAAATTTGGCCCAATTTAGATGATCGTAAATTTAATTTAATTGGATCGATTGCAGAATTTATAACAGACAAAGATTTTAATTTATAAATTACTGTGTGCATAACCTAGATGGGCTATCTTTGCCGGCTAACCACTTATAAATCTAATTTAAACCAAATTGACGGACAGTAAACGAGGACGGTGTATATTACGTGTCATAATGTATATGATATTTCAATTTGTTAATTTAATCACCGCTAGGGTGGAACTAGGACGTAATGGATATTCACTACAACCAGGTGTTTGATAATCGACGAAATGTATTTGTTGAGCGTGATTGTACGATGTCCATATTTGTAAAGCCCTGCTCGGAAGAGTCGACGCTTATTTAAACAGGGATATATTTCAAAATTCAATTTTATATTCATTATCATATGTGAAATATGAGGGCGTATCACCTTGTTGTTTTTTTTCATTGTTTCTATGAAGTGGAAAAAAAAAGATATAACGAAGGGAACAAGGATAATTTAAGCCCATTTTCATGTGTGTTTAAACATAAAACATATCAGGTCTTTTATAAAATATAAGACATGGACGGCACAAACAGTAATATATAAAACATGAAAGTGATAAAAACAGGACCAACCTTTGCCAAAAACGGGGTTAAAGAAATTAAACAGTCGAATGTTACCTACTATATTGCTGCGTTCATACTCGTGTATTTTTGAAGCTTTGTCGCTGCGTGACGTATATTTTTTGCAAAAACTTGTCGCTTCTGGTTGTCGTAGTGGCAAAGTTATATATCGCTGAAATAATCGATATCGGGAAAACTTTGTCGCACGACAAGATTTTTTTTTGAGTTGAAATTAATTCAACTTTAAGGAGAGACATGAAGCGGCAAATATGCAAAGCGACTAGACTGCAAAGCTACAAAAGTGTGAAACGAAGCAAGCCACAGAGCTGCAAAGCTACTATTAAAGCGGCAAAGCAACAATAAGTATGAAAGCTCCATAAATACGTCTAACATAAAGAATATCACATGTACGTTTCATATATTTTAAGATGTAGTTGAACCAATAAGTAATTCCTAAAACACATAATCTAAATGATACTTTTGTCTTATTAAAAGCAATTCATATACACATGTACTTCTTGCTGATTTATAGAAATTCACATTGCGCAGTATACTAGTCAGACAAGAAATGTGTACCATCTGCAGTGATTAAAGTCATTCAATAAACTTATGACACATACTGTCAAGAAACAGTATTGTGCAATCAACTTTGCCTGTATCAAATACATGCCTATAATAATAGCACTTTGATATCGGGTATTTTGATAACATGTTTTAAAAATTCTGAGAGTCAACAATCATGTTAATGCAAATATAACATCAAAGATAATAATGGTCTAAAAGTCTCGGGAAGAACACAGTTATTGTTTTGGGTACCTGTTAACATTTTGTTTTATAAAACGGATCGAAATTATTCAAAACTATAAATAAGCAAAAGATAATATTATTGCTTTAAACTTGATAATAACAGACTAGCAAAAATCACACTTGTCCAGGTCTCCTCTTCCCATGTTCCGGATTCCAATTCACAAGATTGGATACTGGTTTATGATCTATGTTCATACACACTACTGAAACAGTGACCGGCAAAGCGAACTCATCTTTGTCTGATTTTGTAAGAGAGTTTCGGTAGTTTGCCGTACAAATCTGTATTGGTTGCCAATGCACATTGAGAATGGTTCTTAGAATTCTTGTGTTTGTTCCATCGAGGCTCTTGGCTAGCTTTGCTGATACAGTCCATGCTTCACTGCCGTAGAGAAGGACAGATTCTACTGTGGCTGTAAACATACGCAGCTTGACGTTCTTAGAGAGCGATGACTTCCAGATCTTGGTGAGTTTGTTGCAGGCTCTCCATGCTGCTGCTATTCTGGATTTAATTTCCTTTTCTGTGCTTTCCACCCAAGCCCCAAGGTATTTGAAGTTGTGTACCTCTTCAAGCTTTTAGGAACCTCATACCTTCCCTTTTTTGCAAAAATTCCTTTTCGATTCTTCATTAGGCTTTGACGTACTTTACAAATACCAACTTTCAACATCTGGGCACGTTTAATAAAATAATTCCATTATATAGGCGTTATCAAAATACGGTCATACGATGTCCATATAAATAATAAATAATAATAAATAAAACCAGCATTTATAATGCGCCTTTGCCAGAGGATTCAAAGCGCATACATACAAACAAAAATATACAAGTACAATGAACAGTAAAATGCAAAAGAAATTATACAAAGAGATGTGATTTTACAGCGGATTTGAAAGTTTGAACACTTTGTGAACGACGAATTTTCAACGGAAGCAAGTTCCATATCCTAGGTGCAGCCACTGAAAAGGCTCTGTCCCCAATACGTCTGTTTGTCCTAGGGATCATTAGATCAAGACCGTGATAGGAACGGGTGGTGATGGAGGTCGGATTAGCACTCTTAACCACAAGACAATCAGAGATGTATTTGGGAGAGAGCCCATTCAGTGTCTTGAAACCATACAGAAGTGTTTTGAATTTAATCCGTTCTTCTATGTGAAGCCAATGAAGTTCCTTAAGCAGGGGTGAAGTATGGGTGGATTTGCGAGCCTTGAAGACTAGGCGAGCACACTTGTTCTGTAACTTCTGGAGGCGACGAAGGTCATTTTGTGTTAAGCCGTTAAAGAGTATATTACAGTAGTCCAGACGAGATAAAATGAGCGAGCGAATTAAGTTGGCACAGGTATCTTTATCAAGATAACGGCGAATCCTGTTGATGTTGCGGATCTGCCAATTGATTGACTTACACAAGTTGGTTACATGATCGGACTTTAGAGCAAGATAGCGAAATATTTTTAACAAAACGTTTGGTCAGGATGATGCACAAGTTTATAAGAATCTACCAAAAACTTATTATGAAAAAAAAATGGTCTGTAAGCCGTTTTGCATTTCAGTTCTTCATATAAGAACCCTTTATTTGATTATTTGATTATTAAACCATTTCACTTTAAACAGCATTATTTGGGTTCACTGAAAAAAAAATGTTTTCAACCGTATGTTGCGTTTGTTGTTACAAAATGAATCATTCTTTAGCTGTAAACTTTTATATGCTTTTGTGCTATAGATGATGTCATTGCATTTTATTTTGTTTGGCATAAAATAGTTTCACCCAAAGAGCCACATATCAGCAGAAGTCAATCTAACATTAACCTTGATACAGACAAACTTTCCCGAAAGCTATGTCTACAAAAACAGACTTTTGTCTAAACAGAATAAGTTTATGGTTTCTTTATTCTTAGTTAAGTAACTCGAGTACTTCGTCCATCCCCAACATTGAAACACATTTTGCATTTGAGTAGGCAAACATATGGCGATGTATGTAGTTACATAACAGATGACTTGTTTACATTGTGAGTGTCAATGATGATGCAGTCGCAACTGCTTTCACAACCTTTATAGGACGAGCTTATATATTTTCAACGCATCAAGTTTACTTCATCCTCTTCTACATGTTCTAGGCTAGTCAATCTATGAAAAGTCATGGGGGTATGTGGACAAAATTGCAACATAAGATAATTCAATGACCTCTGATATGACCTTTCACATTTTTGGCTATAACTCCAGAACCATATTTTAGATTTGGTAAAAGTATAGTTTTTCTGCTTCCTTGTGATGAGAGAAACATGTTGGTGTGGTCTTGAGCAATATTTGACCAATTTTGAAATTTTACCCCTTGTTTTGGCAGCCATTTTGTTTTAAACAAATTAACCAACTTTACAAGCTTACAATTTCCAACATTTTGAATATGTTGTTTGGGAGGTCATCAACAATTAATTTTAACCAACAAATCTTTATACTTAAGCAAAGGTTAAGAAAATCACTTTAGTAGTACCAAAACTGGACATTATACACTATACTAATTATCAGCCATTTGAAATCGGACTGGTTTCAAGCCCCCTGATAATATATATGGTTGTGAGAAAAATGTACGGATCATAAGGAGTGCATTAGGTGAAATTTAAATGAATTTGGACATAGCATCATTTAAGAAACAACTATTACGGATATATGGATGTTTTTAACTTTAACACTTAAGTTTATAAGGTGTTTCTGAATCCTGATAAGTGTACATCGGGGGAGGGGGGAGTGGAGTCCATTTGGACCCTGGTTTTTAATATTATTATAATATTGTAATAATATCATTTCATTTTAAAAATATACACCGACTCAATACAATTCATATGGAACAAAACATTGAAAAATCTTTTTTTATATTTGAATAGATTTAAACGTGCGGTGAAATATATATTGAAATGAATTTTAAACTGGTCATTTACATTGTGTGGTTGCCCAGTTTTAAATTCATTTTAATTTAAAAATCTGTTATTCCGTGATCAGATAACTAATTCATGTCCAATTTCATTTGTAAACACTGAACAGAAACTCCATGCATACTTTTCACGTTGACATGTTGGAGAAGGTTTTTTACAAATATAATTTCAACTCATTGTGTTTGTACCTGAGCGATGGAGAACATGTCGTAATCGAATTGTCTGGACTAAGATGTTATTCGTAAAATATATTGACTCCGATATGATTTGCTTATTGCGACATTGTGACAAAGACAAGGTCACAGAGACGCAACCTAGCAAGTGCTCACCTAAGTAAATGTGACATTTAGGGCAATGGTCGTTTAAAAAAGCACAAACACATCAATTAAAGTTACATCTTGAATTTGTAACTCAAAGCTTTTTTTTTCTTTAAAATACGTTAATTGGTTTCTTTGTCACGAAGTAACCGCAGGAAAACAACTACTTGTAATGTGCCTTATACGTAAGTATTGTTAAGTGTAAAGGGTATGTGTTTTGACAGTTAGATACATATTCAAAACAAAAACAGTTATTAAGAATGTTGAAATCCAAAAGAGTCGTCATGCAAGTGTTTTTTACAGAGAATGTCAGGTAAATACAAGTCAAATATATAATTAGTTTAATTAGATATTGAAACAACGATATTGCATACTAAAACTTTTTAGTGAGCTGGACATCGATCACTTCAATAAATGTAACCATTAAACCAATTTAAGAAGTATTGTGTGATTAAACTGCTGTAAATAATCTCTAGAATGCCAAATTTCACCTCACGCCGGATAGCATAATAATTTAATATAGATGCTGTATGTACTTCTACTTCTACGCTTATTCTCATCAAAGCCGGTTCAGCATTTATGTGAGCTCTCTGGTTCTAGAGAGAGATAATATACTTTTGAAGGTATACTAAGTGACTATTCACTCTGGTCCTAGGGTAGATGACGTATTTTGACATAATGGTCACGGTACCGTTGAGGATTCCCCTACTCTTATTTCGAACAGTCGTTGCTTCGCCCGTTAAGTTGTTTTACATCTGACAGTGTGTCAGGAACACTTCAGATGGGACGGCTTTACGTGCCCTCCGAAGCACGAAGC
>JXSR01S073273.1:48864-61557 GCA_000969725.1 Ophiothrix spiculata
ATGAGCATCATCAAACCAGCGCTCTGTGCCGATTTTCTATGCATAAAAAAAAATAAAACAAGCCACTTTTCTCGGACCTAAGCGCTGGCTGTATTAGGATATTTTCTTTCGTTTGTGTGGTTTCAGCTTGGTTGATTTAGTCAGTAGATTACAGGCATTTTCAGTTTTGGTAATGAACAGTTATTTTTTTCAAGGAAAAGGGTTCGTTTTTCAAATCGTGTTTTTCCAAGAAAAGTTAACTTGCGATCGTTTGACATTAACATGTCCAGAATCTTAAAAAGAAAAAAAAAAAAGATTCTACATGTAGGTAGAATGTGAATGCCATATGACCTAATGAATAAATTCACCTTTCAATTTAAATCCAATCTGATTATGAAAAAAAAAAATATTTTAAGCATTTAGAGAGAATAAAGTATCTGTAAATCTGACATACTTTTCTTTAAATCTCTTTATTTGCACATGGTAAACATTAAATTCAATCCTTAAGTTAATATGCGGTCGACTTTATATAGACACTTGCAGTCCTTTGGTAACTTAATCAAAACATTCTTAGATGAATTAATCATTTAAATTTCCAGCATCTTCAGGTGTGCATTTCCTTTGAAAAATACAATAAGATGCAACATTCAGCTTATTAGATCGTTAAAATTGGGTCACTTTTCGTTAGGTTCCTTATAAAAACGAAACAACGGTGAGCAAATTCATTACCCAAATATTTTTGCTTTTAACTTACCTACTGCTCTATTGTTTACCCATCAAATGCCTAAATAGTGCACACAAGCAATACATTTAATTTTTATTTTTATTTTTATAAAATAAGTATTCAATTGTTTGAATTGTGTCAAGTAGATTTCACTGATTTTTTCATTTCTACTTTAATAAACTACTCCTACTTTAGCAAAATGCTTTTGTGAGTTTTCTCTGTGTACACATCATTATACCTTTAAACTTACACTACGTTCCTGCGCGCTAAACGTCGCTTAATATTTAAGAATCTAATAAAATAATGTTTTTTAAAGTAAATATACATTTTAAATCTTAAAACGGCCTTGTTTGGTGAATGTATAAATGGTACTTTAATGTTGAATGTGTTTTTGTTGCATTCAAATTTGTTTTTGTTTTCTGCATTTACCACAAAAAGATCAAAGTTATTTCAATTTGAACGGCATTTGTTTCATTATTTGTTTTTGTTTTCTAAATTTACCACAAAAAGATCAAAGTTATTTCAATTTGAACGGCATTTGTTTCATTATATGTAAATAACGGTCATGAAGTATAAGAGGTCTTGATTTGAAAAAATCAATAATGTAAAGTAATATATTTAGGTCGATCAGCGAGTTCTTTGGGTTAAATACAGTTTGATTCTAATTAATAAAAATCCAAATGTTTGCAATTCCTATGTGATTTATTTGCTGAAAACCCCTTTGAATTTGATTTAATGCACTGCATTTGTTAAACAATTAAGCGTCAAAGTGTAGATTCTTAGCTGAGTATTAATCCACAACATTATTCTTAAGTGTCATTAACGCCGATGCGGCTCTGTGCATTTGTGATGGCTCACCCCGAAAGGGGGGACTTTGCAGATGATATCAATTTTGATGCTATTATTTATTCTGTTAGAACATTTTCTAAGCTTTAAAATGACACCTTATTTGTTGAAATTGATCAAGGCGATCAAATTTTACAACAGCAAATCTGCTGGAAAATTTTATAATTTTCTTTGTTTTTTGTTGTCTATTTTCATCAGTTTCTCGAAAAGTGTTCTGTCGCAAAGTCCCCCTTTTCGGGGTGAGTCATCACATTTATTCCAAATAGAGACTGTGTAACAAATTACACCCGGGATTGATTAGGTGATATTAAACTCAACTCTTAATGGAGTGCAGTTATTTTTAAGATAAGTGTGACACTGATTTAAAGTGATACTAACTACATGTAAAAGCGACTAAATCTCTGTAACATCCATCTGTCAAAATTTCACAGAAATTTCAATATATATCAGCTTTCAGTAAATTCACTAAATAATTTTAAAGGTGAATGCTCCGATCACATTCTCATCCCCAGGGCTAAACCGAAAGTAGTACATTTTTTGATGTCAAACTAAAGCCCATACTTTTCTGATTATCCAAAATTTCACTGCCAAATTCATTATAGTTTTGGAGTTATGACATAAAATGCCTCATCCCCAGAGTTGCATACTTTCTTTTGTCTCTGGAGGGTAAACAAGAAGCATCGTAAAGGCTAGATCTCACAAACTGCATTTCAGAGGTCAAGGTCAATTAGTTAATAGTAAATAAACGCATGATGAATTAGGAACCTACACCTATAATTGTTTTAAAATACATTTTATAATCATTGTTGATATCCCAAGTTACGAAATTAGAATTTTCACAAAACCCATTTGATGTGTTATAAGTCTTTTTTCACTCAGTTTCTGAGTTTGAGAAGTTTTCATCGGGAGTACCCCCTTGATGTTTATGTACAAAACTCAAGTTAAGATGTCAAAAATCTTGTGTCGTGTAAGTATTTATTATTTTCAAGCTACTTAACTTGCACTTCTTTCTTGTACCTTTTACATATCAAGAAATATTCATAGTTTCAAGGGAAATCAAACAGTGTGTATTTATGTATCACGTTAAGGAAAGTAAAATACTTGACCCTTTTGGATACAGTTGAGAATGGCAAACTGTCCTTGCGGTTGAAGTTTTTATACTCAAACAACAACTCAAAATACAAGTGTAATAGTGCATGAGACCAATTAAAATACCGTTGAGAAGGAGGTTTCACGAGAGTAGGCAATCGCAATCGACATATAAAAGAAGGATGGAAAGACTGTGTTAGGTACTTTTATTTCCAACTGAGCACCATTTAATATTCACTAACATATAACTAACTCTGCACGACACTTGTTTATTTTCATGTATCAAGTAAGAGAGATAATTTCAAGGGGATGCAAATAAAGTTGTAAGCTAAACTAAATAATAAGAAGTATTCCCAATCTGTTCAAGATTTAAAAACACAATCAGACTTTCTTTATCTCCAGATATCAAAAGTCATGATTGTACTTTCGTCTTTGTTCACGAACAAAAAGAAATCACTAAAGGGCCAGAAGTCGCATTAAAAATTCATCTTTCAATTTGTCTTGGGCACTAGTCTAGGAGTGATCTATAAAATATTTATTATTGTTATCTACAGTTGAAATGTTATCAGTTTGTTTTTAGTATTTGCTCAGGATATTTCAATGAACGTTAAAACATTTTGTTCTTTGGTTTCTGTAATTTCAGCTTTATTGATTCAAAACAGTAGATGACAGACAGTTTCAGCTTGGCTTATGAACAGTTATTTTTCCAGAGACAGAGAAAGATGTTTTGATAGTCTTTTTATAAAGATTACTCAACTTACGATCGTTTGGAATAAACATGAATAGATGCTAAAAAACTAGTTTTATTTTCCTAAGATATATACTGCACGGAACTTCGACCCACATCAAACCGCATCTTCCAAATTCACATCTGAGATCTAAATTCATATAGAATGAGGTATATAGATCATTGAGGTTACCATGCGAACAAATGAATTAATTTGCCTTTAATTTTCAACCTGATATATCGGAAACGCAATATGCGAAGCAGTTACAAAGAACAACCTAATCTGTAAATCTGACATACTTTCCTTTAAAACCCTTTACAGCACTCGGTAAACATTAAGTTCAATCCTTGGCATAACATGTGGTCGACTTCATTAATACAGTTGTAGTCCTCCGATTATTTAATCAAAAAATTCTGAAATGAATTAGTCATATAAAGTGCCAGCAACTTCAGCAGGATTCTGCAGGTGTGCATTTCCTTTGAAAAATAAAACAAGATGCTGCAGTCGCCTTATTAGATGGTTAAAATGAGGTTTCTATTCTTGATGTTCCTAATATAAATAAAACACAGTGAGCAAATTCATTACTCATATATTTTGCTTATAACTCACATACTGCTCCATTATTTACCTATCAGATTCCTAATTAATTAGTACTCACAAACAATACATATATTTTAATGAAATAAGTATTCATTTAAGTAAGAATAACACTGAATTGTGTCAAGTAGATTTCACCGATTTTTCATTTCTACTTTTAAACTACTTTAGCAAACTACTTCTGTGAATCATCTCCGTTTACATATTATTAACTTGTAAAAGTTACACTAATTTACAGAGTGCTAAACTTCGTATTGGAGGATTTAACATAATAATATTGGTAATATACGCACCTCTTACAACATTCTTGTTTTGAGAATGATACTATAATGTAGACCATAACTATGTCTTTGTTATGGCATATGAAGTTTCAACATCTAGCTGATGTCTCTTTTGTCAATAAATTGACGATTCTATTCTATGTTAGTCAATAAATTGGTTGCAAATTGCAACAGAAGATAAAGGTCTCGTGTTGAGCTTTTGGTGTTGCCAAATTATATCATTGAATATAATTTTGATGATGTTTCAACACTCTTTGTATTTTTGTTTAAGAATAACTTCTCTCTTAGAACATAACTTTTCCTAACCATTTCGAACATACCGAGCATAAGTTATAGAGTTTATGCTTTTGTTTTTATTTGACTCTCACTATTTTCTAAAAAAACTTTTGTAAATTGTGAAGGCGTTACAAATTTATGTCACAAATAGAGATTGTCTTTAACTAATCACTCGTGGCTTAAGCAATAACGATGATATTACGCAAACAAATATTGTACTTCATCTTAATATGTTTCTATATTAAATTGAGTGTGGACGTATTTTACAACTCTTCTGCTTTATTGGAACTCTTTAAAAAGGACAAGGAACTGTCAGATTTAGAACGCAAAACGCTCATGCTGCACTTGGAAAAATTGACCTGTCTATCTAATATACTCTTATTTGAAAACTCAAATTTACAATGAACTTTGTTGCGAAGCGCAATGTCATTGTAACAACAGTTGAATATTTTGGGTGAATTAAAATAAAAATACAATTATGTGGGTTGCAAGAATTGACTAAAGGTGGATGTCTTGTCTCTAGATCATGAGATGAATGTCAACTGGTTACGGGTTACGTCCACTGCAGTAAATATGGCGTTTGCAGTCTGGTGTTTCAAAACTTCAAAATAAGAACCCTCAAAAAACGAAATGGATATATACATTTGGTCAATATTTTATTGCTTTTATGACATTATTGATTACTAGAGTACTTTTGTAGAATGTTAAGGCTTTCACCAAAAATGCGTATGGTTCTGGATACATACGTATCAATGTCTTCAAAGTCCCGTTTCTCGAAAAGTTTGCGGTCATAATGTACCTTTGTTACCATTTTTGTTATTAAAGATACCATAATTAATCGAATAAAGCCATTCCTGAAGCAACCACACTCTAAAAAATTATTTTACTCTTTGTTGAGTAAAAAGGTCACAGCTCATTGTTGAGTAAAATCTTACTCAACATTGAGTAAACTCTTACTAGGTTAAGTCAATATTACTCAATGTTGAGCACATCTTACTCAACGTTGAGCAAAGTTTACCCAACGTTAAGTAAAGTTTATCCAACGTTGACTAAGATTTTACTCAACAAAATGAGCTGTGACCGTTGAGTAAGTTTTTACTCAACAAAAGTAAGATAATTTTAAGAGTGCAGTTGCTTTATTCTTGGCGTTTTAGGTGTTTTAAGAAGTCATTGTGTAGAGTAAGGTAATGGGGAGCTTATTTGTTGTGTGATGGTACCTATACATTGAATTTTAAATTTCTGAAACAATAGAAAAAAATAATATACCATATAAATTAAAATACCACTTATTGACAAATATCAAATTAATGAACTCATTACACTACATAAGAATTTCTACTTGTGTTAACATTTAACATTTAAAAATGATTCTCTTCTTAGTATTTTCCATTCTACATGTCTAACATTTCACACTGAATGGTATTGTACTTTTCGTACAAACCGTCTGCACCCCGTAGGTTAATCGTTTTTAATAACATCTGGCGCGTGTGTTGCAACTTTATCAAATATATTTGAATTGATAGTATTATCCAGAGATAAAGCCTCTAGCATTCAGTTCTTAAGAATGTCCTTGTTAAAGACCTAGTTTTAACTTTCTTAGTTTTAATCAATAAATTTTAACAGTTATAGCAGACTCAATAATTTGAAAACGGTCCCATTTATACTCCCATAATTTGAAAGTTGCAAATGTTGTGTGTTATATCTGTCACCAAGAGCAGACGGGGCAAAGGGGTAAAATCACTTGAACATTTCCCCGGGGAATCCCGTACTAATAGGCTAATCGTTATATTGAAAATTAAAGCCATAGGTTAAACAAATTGCAAAAGTAATGATATTTACATGATAATATCAGACAAATATATACAATAACGTATCACAAAATTATTGAAAAATCTACTTTTTGGAACAGTAATTAATTTGCATAAAACAAAATGGCTGCCAAAACAGGGGGTAAAATTTCAAAATTGGTTAAATCATGTTAAAATCATATTATTGAGTTCCACTTATCACAAAGAATCAGAAGAAGTATACTTTTACCCATCTCCAAAGTGCGGTTAATGAGTCATGTCTAAAAACGTGAAAGTTCATATCAGGGGTCACGTGATGTGCCCTATGGGAGACAAGCATTTCAAAATCGTCGGATTTTTTTCTAAATGGTCTCAAATTGTTTCTCTTGCAAAACTATTCACACGAAGTAATATTTAGCAATGGCTCAGATGCACTGTTGTGTTGCTATGGTTACATGATTATGTAAATTTCGGGTTACAGGTCCCAATGTTTCAATAAATATGGACTTTGTTTTGCACGATACCATAGTAACGACTGGTCTAAAGCACTATAAACTATTACTTCATGTAGATATTTTTCAAAAGGAAATTTTTTTAGACTATTGTGAAGAAACCCTGGCAATGTTGATTTTTTTGTCTCCCATTGGAACTATTGCGTGACCACTTATATGACCTTTCACATAATTAGATATAACTCATTAACCTTACTTTGGAGATAGGTAAAAGTATACTTGTTCCTTTTCTTCATGGGGAGAAGAACACGTTAAAATGGTTTTTAATATGATTTAATAATTTTGAAATTTCACCCCCTGTTTTGGCAGCCATTTGTTTTATGCAAATAAGTCGCTGTTCCTCCAAATAGACTTTTCTAGATTTTTGATAAGTTCCTGTACCCATTTATTTACTTTTACTAGCCTATAGATTTGGATTAACGGCATGAAGCTTGCTACATTAAGAAAAAGAGGTTTCATGCGATTTGTCCTTAAAACGTTTCCAAGGTAAATTCGTTTGGTTTGTCACGTTTATATCAGTCTAACATGCGTTAAAATGAGCCATTGATGGTTTGGGGTATTCAATTAAGGCACTTTACAAAATGAACAAGGTAATGATAAAACGTGGACAGAATTTGAAGCTTACAGTCGGCAGTGTCTGTTCCATGTTTTAGCCAGATAACAAAATAAAAAATGCTTAGTTTGTAACGAATAAGTAAATATACATTAAGATGTCTCAAATGGCCAATTGTTTGTTTTAAATATTTTTATATAACAATAATGATAACAATATAACTAGCAATGATTACGCTTTATCTTATATTAACTCTTATGGTAGCCCCTACAGATAACAAAGAATATATACATAGTTAAATGCACCCAAACAAGCACGATCCAATAATTAGGCTGAAGCTTAATCAACACCGATATTGCAACATTTAAACACCCAAGAACACATCCAACTCCCAGCAAGCAATAATGATAAAATGCGTTGCCCAGGAACTTAACACATTTACCACAATGGGGATCAAACTGGAAGCGCTTAGTCCACACGGCAAAACGACGTGCTCCTATATTTGAAAAAAAAAAAATCAGAACCCTTTTATTATATTTAAAAATTCTATAATATCACCTTTACTTCATTCAATTTTTTTTTTATCTTTTGTCCTTCAGAAATTTGATACAAACCGGTAATCGAACGAGTTGTCCAAGGAAACTAAAAAAGCAACAAAATACTGTGACTACAGATTTGGCTATTTTTGTTGCATCTTTACAATGTATTAGGTTTCTCGGGGATTTGGTTATGAGATACGGAAAACAAATAAAAAATAAACAAGTTGGAGATTTAAGTTGTCTGGCAGTTGAACTTGCTTAAATAATAAGCCATACTTTCAAGTATACAAAATTCTTTTTTTTCTCTTTGAATACATAAGCAATACTTAAGTGACAGCATGACCACAACCAAATGTTAACAGTAGAATATATTATCATGCCTGCAACATTTGAATTGAACATTATCTTGGAGCACTTTTGAAGATAATCTTCCATTATCTTACTTGGTACCATTAAAAGTACCAAGATGGGTTTCCTTGGCGAAAGCATAAACAAGGTAAAGGTGAACAATACAAAAACAGCAATAAGTGGGGTTCGGTGACGTTTTTGTTAAATTGGGAAAATTCTGGATTTTAATAGTATCATAATTACCGTAAAAAGAAGCGGTTAATACTGGCACCTGAGAGTTCGGTATTATACAGTCAAGTTTTTCTCTAATAGCGACAGCCTATTTAACAAAATGTTTATTACCTTAAAGTATATTATGTAAAATGTACAAAATGAAGGACGGAAACAAAACTCTTGTAAAATACGAAATCGTAAATATGGTCTGGATTAACATTAACCGATTGGATAGAAAGAAACAAAGCTCTAATGTTGCTGAAATTTTAATAATAAGCATGAGTAGATAAAAGTAAACCATTTAAAGTTAGATGAAGTTATTAATGATTTCAAATGTAAATCATGAATAAATTTTTATACTCGACCCCCAGAGAAAGCAAATATTTAAAAAAACGATAAAAAAGAACTACCTGAACTATTTAACGCGCATTTTAAACATTTAAGCCTTTAGAACCATAAGATTCTTAACTTAAGTCATGCGGTCGACTAATACTTTGCAATACTCTGGTAATTTAATCAAAGCGTTCTTAGTTGAATTATTCATTAAAGTTTTTCAACATCTTCTGGTTCGAATTTCCTGCAAACAATGTATACAGCATACACTTTAAAGATCGTTAGAAATTAGGTCACTGTTCTTTATCAAAACGTAACAACTCTGAGCAAAAAGTCGCACATTATACTGAAATGAACATTCATATCGGTGTTAAGTTGATTTAGCCTTTACTAATCAAGGTAATGAAAAAAACGCTAAATAACACAATGCCGTATCTACACGAAGAGAAAAAGAGCCAAAAGGCAGCATTTGCACGTGCAACAAAGGTACAAGTACGGCCTTGTGGCTCTTTTGTTACCCGAGCAGATAAGGCCTAATAAAATTGACATTTTGAAAAAAAGGACAATTATTGTTGTATAACTAAAAACATTAAAAGATGGAAATTGTTAATTGAGGATTTGTCGTTTTATTTTGAACTATTTTCAGGTTGTTAAAAAATGATCTCAAATTGATTCCATAACCAAAATTCATTTTAAGATAAAAACATTTACATTATCTTTCTAAAATTTACAGGACTTAGTGTTTCCATTCTTTAAGCAAAAACCTTTGATTAAAACATTTGTAGTTTTTATGGTATTATCGGTAAGTCTATACTCGCTGTACTTAAACTCTAAACAGACAGAATTTGAATAACCTTTGCATAATTTGCTTTTATGCATTTGATGTTTTAGCGATTACATAGTTGGTTGACCTTGTTGACCACTCAATATAAACTAAAGCAAGAAATAATCATTTAATTGCGCGAACTTACTTGACCCTTGTTTAAGTAAAACTATATTGTACACTAAAGATTGAGTATATAATTTAACCACTTATTTAACCAGCAAAGAAATAGTTTCTTAGGATCTTATTAATCATTTATAGCTCTCAACCCTAGTTTAATATTTCATTTCAAGTAAGTCTCTTACTTGCAAGTTCACTTTCTAATTAAGTAATGATTGTCATTGTTCCATATATGGCTTTTACAACCTTTTCAACTCTGCATGAGACGTCAGCGTCTCTTTTTCACAGTTGGCATGTCTTGCTATTACTCCTGATACAAGACTGTAGATGGTCTCTCTTTTCTGTTATACTTTCGGCGATGACATCTTGCAATATATTTCAACATATTTGATCCTCTACTCAAAGGATCCTTAAGAGTAATACATCTTGTCAAAAAAGGGTATAACATGACAGTCTGCTGCATAGAACTCTTGTCATTAAGGTAAACCGTGGATGTTTCAAATCCTTTAAGCTTTGCGGTAATTGAAACACAACATGTGTTGTGAATTATTCACCCGCAGTATCCATTTTATATTACTTGAACTTCTTAAACAGATCCTTTGTGCCCTGAAATTGCGATATTTCAATTTCAATATTGAAGTGTTCCAAATGTTTCTATATCTAGAGGCTTGTAACAGCAAAAAATGTATCCTTTGAAACCGTGTAAATTAATAACATGGCTCCCTTTGTTGGCCTGTGGCTTTCAAATATTGAGATGATCGCTGATATGTGCAACACGAATGATATTATTAGACAAATAATTGTATTAAGGATACAGTCCTTTTTCACGATCGAGGAATATCATGTTTGCCAAGTGTTCATGTTCAGATTGGCGTCAACATATTACTTCGAAGAACAAAATCGCCAAAACCTCATTGTTTCTTAATGATCAGGGAAATAGAATTTGTTAAAATGTTCACAGATTGTAGGACTTATAGTAAAACTCGTCTACCTAGGATATTTTTTTGTAGCACGGGGGGGGGGGGGGGGGGTGGGTTGTTGCAACCCTCCCCCTAAATTTCAAGAACGGAATCAATACAATATGTATGGTCCTTCCTTATCCAATGATAACCAAGATTTTAAAAATCGGCCAAGGCGTAATTATGACGTCATAAAGTTCGTCCGAATCGGAAAATCGAGATGTTGGTAAAAGTGGCCACCAAATCAAAATTGTGCTATAAAAGTTCTAAACAACGGATTTTCGTCGGATTCTTTGCTAATAAGGAAGGGAAATGATAATTCTAACATGCCCGACAAGTTTCAGCTTCCTAGCATGCATATACATTTTTCAAAATTGCGAATTAAAAATTGTTGGGGTCTTTCCACCCCTACACACGAACCTCGACGGCCTACCCTAACCCCACCTTAGGTGGTACCCCCTAACTTTTCATCTAATTGCTCGCAAATGATGTAAAAGAGATTACCCAAATGCATTGGGTCGGTTGCTGCCACTAGAGTCATTGTATGTTTCCTTAAATAATAAAAAATTGTGAATGTGAATATGTCTGTCATATATAATGTAATACTAATGTCGTTGTGTACATAATTCCTTCAATAATTGAAAATAGTTTGCAGTACAATACTTAATAACTGCAGTATAATCACTCCACTCCTTAACACACCTCTGGTATTTCACGTTCTACTCAACATGTCTAAAATTTCACACTGGATGACGTTTTATTTTACAAACCGTCTGTGCCCCTAAGGAAAAACGTTCTTGATAAAATCTATCACAGTCATGTATTATGATGGCATCTAATATTTATGAAATTATAACACATTCATAAAGAATGCCAAAAGAATAAAAGGTTCTCCGTGATTTTCTTGTAATATATGAAGTTTACATTTTCCACTTGATTTCTCTTATTTATAACTCTGGAGCTGGAGTATCTGAAAATGTTTTAATATGATTGAAAATGTTCTTTGCTTTCATCAATCTTTTTTTATAATAATACCAGAGTCACTTGCAGATTATTCAATTCAAGCAAAATTAATCTAACATTGGCAATGAGAGGATTTTTAAATATATATATACGTCAAAAAGTGAAGCAGCTTGCTAAATCCCGTGACACTTTTAGATAGATATCTGCTTAATTAATGTACCCTATTCCCTCGACCAATTAAACCCTTTGCCATCTGACAAACCCTTTAAATTTATAAATACCATGACTTCCAAAAGTTTGCAAAATCATCATACTTTATAACCAACATACATGTAGTATCAAAGTAAATGAACAAGTTTTGGAACACTGGTAGGAAATAACAATTGGTAAAAAGCGATTTAAATTCAGAAAATCAGTAGTTGAATTGGACGAGTGGATAGGGTATCTTATATATACTATTTTGCAGCGCTCATATTTTGCAGCGCTCTATTTCCAGTGCAAAACATCAAATGAATCTGATAAATGCAAATTATCATTTCGAGTTTATGGCTTATGTAACAATTTAGAGAATCAATTCTTGTCTAAGTTTAACCATAGACCGTTACATGTAACACTTGATCGTCAACTTTAGTAAACCCATCGTCTCTCATTGGTTTCTCAGTTCCGTGAATGTTGCAAACAGTATATTTTTAACCATACTTTACAATTAACATAATTTATGTAATGCATTTAAGTTTGCTCACTACTGCATGTGCATGTTATTTACTTGACGAATGTAATTAAGGAAACCGCAACATATCAGGCTTTTAAAAGAAATTTTGCTTGAAATCGGTAATTGAACCAATATTGTATTTGTTACGTTAGAATACCATGAAAACCATAACGTTGTTAATACATATCTCAGGGCAAGATTGACTCCATTAACTAAACTCCTGATTGAATTTGACATGCGAATGTTTCACTCGCGTTAAATAAAAGTAGTTACATGATATAAAGTTTCTTGTTATCGATGTGCCGCAAGGA
>JXSR01S073275.1:70951-82601 GCA_000969725.1 Ophiothrix spiculata
TAAACGTTGAATCAACGTTGATTCAACGTTGTTTATCAACTAGACTTTTCTTCAAAAAACAGTTTGATCTTAAACGTTGAATCAACGTTGATTAAACGTTGGATATCAACCTGATTTTTCTTCAAATGAAGGTTTGATCTTAAACGTTGATTCAACGTTGATTCAACATTGATATGTCAACCATATTTTCATTCAAAAAAAGGTTTACTCCTCAACGTTGATTCAACGTTGAATAAACGTTGAGGATCAAACCTCTTTTATTGCAAGTTGAAAAATGGTTGAATTCAGGTTGAATTTAAGTTTAGTTGAGCTATGGTTTAATATCAACGTTGATTCAACGTTGATAAAATTGTCTGTGCCCACTGGGTAAGACCTAATGATGCAAATTACATAAAACTTTCAGGGATTGTTCAAAATGTATTTACAATGATTCATGTGCAAATTCAAGTTGATTGAGGTAAAATTACTGTCTGAAACGTGACCTTGAACTTGGGTTCTAAGTTTTTTGAACCACCCTGTAGTTAGTAAAACATTTACATTTGTACATCCTTAATTGGATTATAAAAAAAACCTAAACCTAATCCAAATTTAGGCTTATCAGAATATCCTTTTGAAAGAAACTTTAAGGATACAAAATCATCGCAGATGTTGACAGATTAGCTCCAAGTCCAACTCAAGGAATTCTGTATTTGTGCAATAGCTGAACATTAAATCTGTTTACAAAGGTCTGGCCCCGGGGTCTGGCTACATTTTTATTTGACATTCTCAAGGAAATACAGGAATAGTCATACCAACGGAATGTCACTTGAGTACCGGGGTAGTTTAAATAGTAGTTCTCGACAAGAAGCTGGTTGAGCTAAAAGTTATTTGTACGTCTTTTTCATTCGTCAGGTCTAACCTACAAACTAGACTGTCTATCCAACTTGAGGCCAGATGAGCTACAGCGCCTCAAAGCCAAGCGCCTCTTGGACCACATCACAGCTCTTACCTATCTCTTCCTCATGCTACCACCGACCAATTTCAAACTTCTCCAGGAGCTTTTAGAATTGCTTCATGACGTTGCTAGACAACAAGATGTGAATAAGATGACAGCGTATAATTTGGGGGTTATGTTTGCACCGCATCTCTTATGGCCAAGATATGTAAGTAGTAGAAAGTGAAAAAAGGGAAATCATCATTATCAGCGCTAGAAATTTATATACTGCTGCAAGAATCTTATTGGATTCTCACAAATCTTCTGGGGAAAATCTTTGCAAGAATCCTTGGATTATACACAAAGTGTCTGCTTCACTTTACGAGAATATATTTGGACTTTCGCAATATCCTCTCGGGGAGAATCTCTGCGAGAATTGATTCTCAGATTCTCGCCGAATTTCTAGCCCTGATTATTATTTAAATGCCACTACCATACTTTGCATAATATCAGTTGGCCAATCATTCCCTTCTAAGTTCTTGTAAAAGTTGTAACATGGTGTTTTTATTTTAAATTACGGTACATTAAGGTTTTTATGAAGTCCCACTTTCTCCCCTGGCGAACTAACTGGAAAATTTGTTAAGGGTAGAATTTTCTAACCCTCATTTGGAGGGTATTAAATTTTCTAATGTATAAATGTCGTAACCAGGTCATATGTCCATGAGTGGGACGTCCCCTTTAAAGTGTGATGAAGTTATGCAAAGATATTGGAAAATTATAAAATCATTAAAGCAATGAGCTATAAAATATTGATCAGAAATGGTTTTTAGTAAAACAGCCTAAAATTAAGGAATGTGACTATACCTAAAAGCATTTAAAAGTGTGTTTTGGCAAAACCTTGTTTTACTACAGAAAAATTGGATAAAAAGGACATGGGTGCTTATGTCTGGTTGTCAAAGATACGGTACAAAACTAATTTGCCGACTTTACCATGTCAGTATTTGTTTTTTATCTTCTAGCTCACTGCAGACGAGTTACGAGACCAAGATTTTATTCATAAGTTGAACTGTGGCATGGAGTTTATGATCACACATTGTGAAAGAATATTTAAGGTCAGTATGGTATATTCTAGTGGGCAAACAAATAAAAAAGAAAAGTTTGGTATGAAATAACATTGATTGAGATAACTGTTTTTCCAACACTTGGATCTATCAAACTCAAAGTATTTAATTTTTTTCAGAATAACCACAGCCAGATTTAATATATGACACATATTTAGAATAATAATTGTAGTTTGTAACTTTATCTAGGCCGGCCTATAAAGCGGTTTTACTCCAGGCTCATACTGCCATCAGAAAATAGGGCGACTATTTGGCTCATAATGTGCATTGTGTACATTCTAGCTGCGCAGCCTGCACTTACACTTTATCATCTCCCAAATATTGATTGTCAAGAGGGGTGTGAGAGTTCAGCTTTTATTACATGACTCTCACACCCCTGTGTCAACGATGCAATGTAGACTTGTCCAAGCACATATATATAACCGGTTACGACTTACCAGGTATACACTGTATGCAGCGCCCCAATTCGCAGAGGGGGCCAATGGCCCAATATGACTTTCCAACAACAGAGCAATTAGAGTAAAGTTTCTTGCCCAAGGAAACAAGGAGACATGGTCCACCTGGCAGTGCTGTCACCAGGGCTCGAACCCACATTCTCAGTGTTTTGAGTCCGTGGTCTATCCGCGCGGCCACGCTTTCCTCATAAAATCCATCTACAAAGTTAAAATGTGACCCATTTTTTTTTTCATTAAATGTTTACAAACTTGGTCTGATTTGCATGCCAACTTGATTAGCTTAGGCCTATTTATCACATTTGACTTTAACCTAATTTAGTACTGATCAAGCCTCTGAACAAATTAATGTGCTTTATTTTGTAGGTTCCAGCTCAAATGCTTCATAAATGTCAGGTCTATGTGAGGAATGATGGAATGCTACCAGAGGAAGAAGAGGAGAGGGAGGAAGAACAACTGCTCAACAGGACAAGGGTAATTAGATAATAATTTAATTACAAACAGGTGATGTGCTCTGGCAAGATATTTTGTCGGTGCAACAGGTATTTCTTTTGATAGAAAGTGTCACTTGTTTGTTGACAAATGACATGATGTAAAGGCATGTCCTATATATTAATGTTGCAGTATTAAGGTCTTCGCCACAAAAATTAGTACTACCAGATTGATGGTGAATTACAAACGTCATATTATTTTATAAACCAAGAGTCAACGGAGCACATGAGATTAATTGTCTTGCTAAAGGGCCAAACTCACAACCTACTGATAATGAGGCCTGCATTGTTGCACTAGACCAGGGATTCTCAACTAAAGTCAATCTCAGAAATAAGCTCCCCGTTTCGCGGGTTTTTACTCATTAATGCGTGTTGTCAAGCAGCACTCTGCGTCGTACGCAACACACTGCAATTCACGCAGTTGGATGTGATAGTCTGTTCCCGCGATCATCACGCCAAGTTCTTGTCACTGGGGAAAATTGACCAGGGAGCTTATTTATAAGATAGACTTTAGCGGCGCACTCATCAAATTTGGCGCTTTGACAGTTACAGATTGGTGCTTTTGTTCTCTCAAAAAATAAAGAAGTACATTAGAAATACACTGAAAAACAGATATATGTGGGGCTTTAGCCTACAATTTTTGCATTTTAATGTGGCGCATCATAAGAAATGGTTGAGAACCCCTATGCTAGACCCATAGATTTAGAGTGGAGATCCTGCATTTACTGTTGTAATGCGTAAATATTGGAAACATGCACATACACTTTTCATGCAGGTTGGCATATTTTTCGCTTAACCACATAAGATTTGGCGTCCAAAGACATTCGCTCGCCCGAGTAACATTCGCTTACCCTACCAAGAAAACTTCGCTCCAACAGGAAGCGACATTCACTTAAATACGATCGCGGTGTTTATTCAAGAATTTGTTGGTCTGTGGCGGAAAGATTTTGACAAAACGCGTGCATTGTATCTAAGCGTAAGATTTGCGCCTAATACGCAAAACGCAACGCGCACACTAGCTTTTTACGCATTGTCTTCCCGGTAAGCGCCGAAAATGGCGCGAAATGATAACGAGTAGCTACGAGTGCTCCAGAGCCAACAGACCTTCAGTGATAAAACTTTTTACGTGTGATTTCCTATACCACAAAATGCTGATTTTTCAAATATTTGCTACGAGTAGAATTTTTTAATATTTTGCTGGTCAATTGTGAATGTCAAGTGGATGTCAAAGCAAGAAAAAAAATATGGGGTCACCGACTGTTTTCAAAAGTTAGCTAGAGATGTAATTACATGGGGTAAAATCTAAAAAACGATTTTCATCGCCGGGAATATCGAAATTATGTTTTATAATATCAAACAGATAAAAAAAGTCAATTACGTTAATTAACCTATCGCTCGAGTTTTCAAGTTATCGTCAATTAAAAGGAAAATGACGTCATTATATATGACGTCATAGCACGCTTAGATGATCGGTGACCCCCATTTTTTATTTCTGAATTTTGAAGTTTAGACTCTTATCTATTTACTGACGAAAAATAAACAAAATCTACTGGTAGGAACTTATCACCGCGATCGTCTTTAACAAATTTTACAACATTCGCTACACTACAGATTAAATTGAAGCGAAGATTGCTCCTAATATTCATGTGTTTGTTTATTCAATCTACAACATGTGCGAGTGAAATGCGCTTTCATCGGTTGAAACGATTTTCGCTTAACGAAATCAACATTCGCTCTCCGTTTTAGCGAATAAGTCAGAGCGAATATCAAGAGCGAATGTCACTCGGTCAAGCGAATGTCTTTGGATGCCAAGCCTTTAGCTTAACCAATATCGTGAGAAAATTATCAAAAATATTAAAAAAGCTCTTCTGTTAATTATTTGTATTCGTAGGAAGAATGTGATGGAGCAAGGTTATCAACAGACATGATAAGCGCACCAGAAAAAGCCAATGTGGAGATCAGAAAGGACAGCACGGAGAATGCCCTCGCTCGCCTCTATGCAGATGTTCAGGCTATGCCTGATAGCTCCAAAAAGAGAAAACTCATGAAACAGGTTGGTGTATATAAGGAATGGGCAATACTCAGTTTGTTCTGCGCTAGTTTATAGTGTCATTTTCATGTGTATAGTTGCAATCATGTCGTAGATTGTTGTATCCTGACTAGTAATTCACTCAATGTATTCATCATAGCATTGTTAGGGAGAACTTCAAAACTAAATGGCAGCTGACTACCCAGAACCGCCGTTTCTGGACCAGTTCTGGGCGGTTCCACATAGAACCGGCGGTTCCGGGCCCAGTCAGTCGCCAGTTGAGTTTTGAAGCGGCCCCTTAGTTCTGCATGCACAGAAGAGGTTTAAGAGTTAGACAGACCTGGTTTAAGTGAAATTTTGTTTCTCAGCCAGTGCTCGATTTTACACTTGAACATGTATATGCAAGTACTTATTTCTTGGTGCAAGTAAGATTTTCTGCCTACATGCACAGGTGCAAGTTACTCTTCAATCTGCTTTTTGAAACTACTTGCACTAGTGCAAGTGACCTTTTTGGCTTGAACCGATATTGTCATATTTAATATTTTAAAAGTGTTGCAATCAAAACTGCTTCATAAGGTCTTTGTATGGGAGTAGTAATTTTGCCTTAGACACGGTCAAAATTACTACTCCCATAAAAAGAGCTTTTAAATTTAAACCGGGTTTAAATCTTAAACCTCTTTCATGCATTAGGACCATTATAGTGTCTGATATTCCTTTCTGAAAAGGAATTTGGATCTTTTAAGACTTGGTATTCTTAGTTGAATGCTAATGCAAATGTGTTGGTCCTGCATGCCGTAAATATGAAGGCCTTAGTTACTATCTGATACTATACAAAAGCTTAATTTTGAAACTGTTACTTTACCATGTAGTAAATACTGAACTGTTTGAAATAAGGTATAGCATTTTGGACTATTGGACACTCAAGTTGATTTCTTTACTTTTTTGCTGTTGAGAGACTGAACTATCAAGGGTTCAGTGTCAAAAAGACTACCCTGTATATGATTTTTACTCTGACCTTAGGCCTACTCAACTCCTTGACCTTATATACTCAACACTAGATCATGTTGCATATAAAGCAGAGGTCATCATTCTTTTACTATCATTCTGTATTCTATCATTGTTTGTAAAAAAAGAGTAAGGGGTAAATTGCAGGCAGATTTTAATATTTAATAGGAAACTCGTAAATCACAATTGTTTCCGAAATATGAGCTCAGTTTTGTCATCCGAGCATTTATCAATACTTAGTGGTAAGTACTGCTCAAGTGAATGCACTGTAAAATGTATCAGTCATAACCTATTTGATCATGCTAAACTTTTGAGGAATTCACCAATGGCCGAAATCATTTAATGTCAAAATCAAATCCTTAAATCTTAAAACAATTCAGATCATTTAAGTTCTACGAATGCACCTAAATTCTTAAAATCAAAATTGATAATGCACCTTCAATGATCACCATGTGCATACATGTATACACTAGAAATTGAAAGCTACTTAGTCAAAGAAAAACACACAACTGATCATCAGATCAATTTGGATTTCAGTGAAGCAAGTTTTGAAGTACAGGTAGGCCTTGGTATGCTCCAAATTTACGCTGTTTCATTTCCTATTTGTGGACGTTTTACATGATTTGCAGACTTTCCTACACTACATCAGGCTTTTAAATGATTGGTCCTGGGGTTTGTCTGAAACTTATTTTTGGTATAAAAATTGACATTAAAGTTGCCATGATTTTGCTCTCTGGTTTTATGTTGATCTCCATCTTTCACCTTTTTTTGTCAAAACTTCACTTTTCTTTTCAAGGGTATAAGTTTTCTTGAAAAAGTCCTATTTCAGAAAATTGTCCGAAAAATCTTGGGATGATTTGCACTTTTTTTATGACCAACTTGACTTACACTCTTGGATGTATCTCTCTCACTTGAAAATGCATATGTAGTAAAACTATCCATTGTTCTTTACATATTGTTTTGTGTTCATTCTTTTTGTGCTAATTTTCACCTTCTCATCTCGATGCTGACCTCAATGACCCCATCTTATTGACCCTTGACCTCACACCACCCCATTCATTCACTGTGTGCTAAACACTGTTTGCTGTTCTTTATATCCCATCAACTTAACACTAACCAACAGTTCGCCAAAAACAGCTACTTACCGGGAACGCCAACCAGTGTCCGGGAAGAGGCGTTGAAACAGAGCCGGGAGGAGAGACGCGACCGTAGAAAACATGCAAGAAGTAAATCATTAGGGGAAGTCTTTGGTGTAAGTTTAATAGTGCATTGACCTCCAGCCCAATATGCAGTCAAGTTATAACTTCCACTCTTGGTTGCATGGGCACTGGAAAATGTAATATCTTGACAAAAGAGAAAACAGACAAGCTAGTACAGCTCATTTCTTCTGGCAAATAGTCAATATTGATGTTTCAAACAAAACTTAATTTAGTTTAGTTATTATTTCCTTGCTAGGGATGCACTAGTGATTTAATCAGGACATTGTTTAACCATCATAATTAAAAAAGGAAAGTGAAGAAAGAGACGGGAGTTACAGTCTGAGTTATTGAAAAAAAAAAGATCATGAACCCTGCTAGCTGATCTGAACATTGAAAGGCATTGTTCTGTTTTCCTTTTTGTGTAAGAGATTATATTTCAATAACAATTACAGTAGAAATTGTGAGGTACTGTGGCATATTTATTTGCCACAGTGCTACTGTCACATAATTTGATGGAGGTGACATTTCAAGTTGATACGATTAACACAAGGTTTTTATCATGTGACAATATAGATTACACTGAGAAAACCCATTTTTTTAAAACTTTTAAATGTGTTTGGCCTATTCAGCACAAGTTAATGATTCTGTAGACATTTTCCAATTTGGAAAATCATGGACAATCCCTTTAAGATTTTAGAGGCTTTATTCATGTCACATATAGCGTCTTGTAGATTTACATGCAGGGTTTATCATTTTCTTGCAAGACAACATCACAATTTGTTTAAATCTGATGGAGAAATGGAGAGAAAGTTGTGGAATAGAACAGCATGAATCCTAGTAATAGTGCACTTCCATCGAGCCTTGCTTGTATTCGATATAGATATGTGCATTTGGTTTTCAAAGTTTAAAATAAATGATGTCTATCATACTTTCTTGCAATACATGTTGCTATACATATCATAGCCTACATTATCATGAGCTGATTTGTTAATTGTCATACATTTAACGCTTCATTCCTACAGAAGCAAGTTAGCACACCATTTAGCAATAAAAAGAAGAGGCCAGCACCACCGCCGCCTGCCGATGATACAGAGGTAAGAGATGTTTGTATACACTTCCGCAATCAACTTAAGGGTCAACTTTTATCGAATTATCACTAATATCTTGTTTGGAGCAAATTGGTTTTGTGTAGGTTACTTGTTTTTGTCTTCGTTTCTGTTTATTTAAGTCTTTGATTTCATGGTTGTGATTACCTCGATCTGGCCTTTCTATCACATCCTCCATAACATCTGTGTTTTGAGTTTGACACTCCAACTGTGAGATGAGCCATGTGCCACCTAAAAGAGCCCTATCTTTTAAGATGGCTCTCACCCAATGTCCCATTGTTTTGTGACTTGCCACCCTAATGGTGCATTCAGAGTCAGTGACTTCATCAATGCAACATTGCTCGACACAGTCTTTAAAATTTTCAAGCGCACTTCTTGTAGCACTTGTAAAGATTGCGTGTTGAGCGATGTTGCAGTGATGAAATTGCTGGATTCTGACTGCACCTTTGACTTCACAATGATTTAAATAGTTGCTATGTACAGTTAACCTGCTTGTCATATCATGCCTCATCATGGTCATTGTAACAACTTCCATAGCATTGCATTGTTTTGTAGTAACTGTACTGTGACCATTGAAACAGGGGTAGCACCAGGTCAAAAAGTTAAGGGGTCCCTGGAGACAACCAAGCTATTCAGTAAATGCAAAAATAGGCTGAAATAACGAGTCCCAAGTGGTTTTGGGTGAGTCCGGGAGTCAAAAATGCAGCCTAGGGCTACCCCTGCATTGAAATCATCATAAAGAGCAACAATTGTTTGGGTCCAACATCTTTCAAGCATTCTATATCAGCCATTTTTGCAAAAAAATTCACGACAAGTGAGGTGTTTTATGAAGAATAAAGATGCAGCAATACAATTGAATATAGGAATACTAAACAGACCCAAGTCCATGCTTCCCTACTGAGGCCAAAGAAAGTATATGATGACTATATTTGCCATTCAAAATTCAACACTGGGCATTGATCATCACTTCCTTTTGTATGGGTAATTTATAAGGCAGCATTGACTTGGGTGAGTATGGTTTTCCTATGACTTGAGGAAACTTGTCAGCAATAATATAATATTATAACCATGCTCACTGAGCGTTGACTTGGGTGAGTATGGTTTTCCTATATTCAATTTATATTTTGGAAATGTTCAGAATCATCACTATGACACACTGCTAATCTAAAGATATGGCGCGTGTCTTTTTGTGCCAGGTATATTTTGAACCTGTCGGAGGTTAGAAAGAAAAAATTCTTTAGGCCGATAGCCAAGAATAACCCAAGAAAGCTCTAATGAAGCTTATTTCCATTGAGGTCCTAGATCTTTCTTTAATATTCAGTTTTAGTGCAGGAGGAAAACCGGAGGACCCGGAGAAAAACCTGCTGAAGCGAGCATGGACTGACAACCAAATGCACATAAAGCGCCGGGCGTGGGACTCGAACCCGGGACCTCATTGGTGCAAAGCGAGGGAAATACTGCTACACTTACCTGCTTCCCCAGAGGTATTTTTAATATTTGGGCAACACGTGTTATTCTTTTATTCTTATTCAACAGGTGGCCCGCATGCACCACGCTAACAGAGACATCAAAAACGAATTCCGCAGTCAACTCAACGAATCAAGACGCTATCGTAAGAGAGCCAATTCTTGCGATGCTCTGGAAAGCAAATCCAACACCCAAAGTAGTCAGCAGCATTCATCACCAAGGAAGCCAGTCAGGCCTGCTGCAAGTAATTCATGTGATGCCTTAGAAAGCAGATCAAACTCGCACAGTAGTAAGCATCATTCATCCCCAAGAAAGCCGGCCAGGCCCGCTCCAATAACACCCAATGCAAAGGTTACACCATCTAAACGACCTATTCCAACACCAAGAGGTGATAAGTCTGGGATGACACCCCGTGGTAGGTAGACATTGAGATTTAATATGATGGGAAGAGTGAGGGTAGAATAAAACAAACTCACACAGTAGTCAGTGTCATTCATTCATTCATCGCCAGCCAGGCCTGCTCCACACACTCCCGATGCAAAGGTTACACCCTCTAAACGACCTATTCCAACACCGAGAGGCGCAAAGTCTGGGATGACACCCCGTAGTAGGTAGACATTGAGATTTAAGAAAAAAGCCAGCCGGGCCTGCTCCACACACTCCCGATGCAAAGAGTACACCCTCTAAACAACCTATTCCAACACCAAGAGGCACAAGTCTAGGATGACACCACGTGATAGGTAGACGTACTAGACATTGATATTGAATATGATGGGAAGGTGAGGGTAGAATAAATGCAGGTGATTTATAGTGCACTATACCTTCCTGATTGATGTCATTCCATGTAGCCTCAGTTCTAAGGTTTCTATCAACATGCCTTATGTCGACATAAAACATATTGCGACATGTCGACATGAAATTTCATTCGTCGACAAAACTGGGCAAGTAAAATTTCGCAAAAACTTTCATTTCATTGTCATTTTATGACTGTTTTTTAGCAGTTGAGCTTCAAAGTTTTGCATAAATAATTTGATACTTATTAGTTGTTCGTCATTTACAACAGTTTTTAAAGTTATTACGATGGTTCACAACAAAAAGTTACAAAATTTCAATTTTATATCATCCATACTGGCGTACAGCTTCGTACGCAGAAAGAAATAGCACATTACTATATTATAGGTAACTCTATGTCTACAACGGGTCATTTAAGCTTATCCAACCAATTTTTTTCCCCACAAAAACCAACTCTTTGATATCAACTATATGTCGACATATGTGTCGACAACAAATTATTGCAACATGTCGACATGAAAAAACAAGTCTCGACAGAAACCTTACTCTGCTCTCATTACAAATGGGCAATCAACACAGGAGTGCAGATAGATCTGTATCTCAGACAATTATGCGCCTTTGTGGACGAAGACCCAGATCAACCTAGATCTACGAAAAATACATAGCATGCCTCTTGTGTACATGCTTGGTTAGACTCACTGCTTTTTTTAAGCGCTTACAGTTGTGTTACTTTTAGATACGCTGTATTCAAACATATTGTAATACGTACATCATAACGCTTTTAAAAGGTCATTGATCACACTTTATTAATTACTGCTTTGTATAGAATTCTCAAAGCGGTCTACAGAGATCTGGATCTGGGAAATGCAGATTTGCAAGCTAGCCTGTGTAAAGTGGTCCAAAGTTTTGATAGTGATTATGCCAAGTGCTACAGATCTGGGAATCCAAAGTTTATTGCAGCCATATATGGTTTATTCAGAGTCTGTCGATATGCATCGCAACACGCCCAAAGACTGAGCGCCGATGGGCATCAATCGATGCATATCGACAAGACTTCAGAATAAACTAATAGCAG
>JXSR01S073276.1:88312-98630 GCA_000969725.1 Ophiothrix spiculata
GTAGCCATCAAAAACAAAGTCAATCCAAAGAAAAAGAATCATTCTTTTAATTTTGCATGCTCTTAAAATTGTCAACACAGACATGATCAGTATTATGTAAACCCAATAGTTGATATTTATTTATTTATTTTATTTATTTATAACATTCGGCTGTAAGCCAGGCTAATCCCAATAGTGCAAATGCATTAAATTCAAGGGACGCCTCCGTGGTGTGAAAGACAGAATAATGGAAAGAATTTTCGATTTTAGCTGCAGGAGGAACCGAAGTGCTCGGAGAAAACCTGCGAGGACGAGTATGGATCGACAACCAAATTCACGTACAACCTAGGTCCGACCGGGAATCGAACCCGGGCCGCAGTGGTGAAAGGCGAGGTCAGAAACGCTACGCCAACCCGTCCTCCCTATATTTAATAGTTGCCTGTAGTCTATGATATAATTGATATTGTCCAAAATATAACCAGCTTCAAGTGATGTAGGTCGTTTATTTGTGTATCATGTATGTCAACGTAACATGTTACAAATATGCCTTAGATGAAGCAAAGAACGAAATTGAATTAGAAACCAATCAAGGTATACACACAGAACAGACTTCGAGGCGTGAGACTGATTTGATTATGGTCATTGCAAGAAACACTTTGCCATGCCGCGTATGTTATACTGTCACAGTGGCCATAAAAGCTACTTGAAAAGCGTATACTGTCACAGTGGCCATAAAAGCTACTTAAATTGTTCATTATTGACGATCATTTTCGAAATGATTTTCAAAGATTGCTAGTGAAAATCTTGATCTTTATGTTGTGTTTTTTAATCATATAAATTTAGAATGATATCAAAATGTATGCAATTCGATTTTGTCAATCTGCGCTTTTTAAAATGACTGTTATTACACTGCTCTGTAAGACATGTCCTTATTTTTACGTTGCCTGTAGTCTATTTCAACTTAAAGGAGCTTGGTCCGATTTTTCAAATTTTAATGTTCAATGTCATATGAAAGATGACCACTCAAGCGGTCTAAATTTCAAATTTCAGCTTAATCGGTCGAACCGTTTTGATTTTATGGGCAAATTTGTATTTCAGAGCCGCCTTTACGTTACTATGTAAAATTAATTATGGTTACCATAATTAGACACATTTTCATTTATATCTCCAAAACTGAATATAACTCAGCCGTGAAATTTCACATAGATTGTGAGAAAAATATGAGCAACATTTTAGTACCAAAATCTCAAAAGGTTTGTGTTCATTTAAAAATAACGGTAATGATGTATAAATATATAATTCTTGCATTTGTTTGTAAGAATCAGTGTAGTTAGGATTGAGATTAAAATGAGATATGTTGTAACAATCTATTGATGTTGGTAAAGCATCTTTTGAATTACAAAATTAATATTTTCTTTTGACATCATATCAACCATACAAATCTGTCAGTACTTTACCCTATTAATTGATTTTTTGCAAATAAGTATGTACCGTATTTTTATTTTATTTCTTGAACAGTGCGTGGTGTCAAAATGAGATATAATTTTAACAAACCTATGGACACGTTACCATAAACAATGGGTGTTACGCCATGCCATTCTTATTTCAACTCTAATAGCTGTGATTCTTGCAAAGTATATTCAAGAAATAAGTATGTCGTTCAAATAGAGCATTACCTTTATTTTAAGGATTGAACCTGGATTCGTATCATTACAGATATTTCGTGTAGGAGCATACCATACAAGAAGGAGAAAATGATACAATCAAATCATAGTTAACAATATGGCTTGAAATAATGTAATCAAACGAATATGCTACGAATCACATAAAATAACACAACAAATCACTTTCAAATCCGTATTTAATGAAACAGCACAAGCCTCGTCTCTCACAGTAACATGTAAGATAAACATGACGTTTACTACTCGGTGCTTAATTGATCTTTCCTAACATATCCATAATAATATATATGACTTTATTTACTTTGAAACATGACATAATATGTATCAAAATGATTAATTTTAGGATCGCCTTGTGTTGATTACAGGTTGGTTTTTTATAAACAATTGTTTATTGTGTTATTATCTATTCTTTCCTCAATAAGTTTTGTTAATTACAATTGTTTTGTAAATTTGGCAAAAATCATGATTTTTTTTAAATGCGACAAAATGTGATTTTTTCTAAACATTTTCTCAAAAGGTAAATACATATTCAAAAAAGAGCTCTGTTACGCACTGTAACACGCCAAGGAATATATTCTGTCCAAATTTGGTTGATATAGAATTTATCGTTTTTAAAAAGGAAGCCGTAAACTAAAGAAAATCTACGCATCTGGAAAGACACCGATAAAGTCTAGAAACACTGTTTTGATATAATAATGCAAATTAGGTGCTATTAAATTATTCTAACATAGAACAGAAGAAACTACTTGAATTATCAAAGCATTAGTAAAAAACTACAATCAGAGGTCATTCCGTTTTCATGTTCACAAGCCTTAGAAACACCTGATATCGCGACATTATTCCGGTGCCCACCGCTAAATGTACTCCTTTGTACTAAAAGGAATCACCACGTGTGTCGAAAGTCTCTTGAAAGCAGCCACAGCTATAGAAATGTTTCCATTTACGATATCGATTCAAGAAGTTGGCTGTAAGCTCCGCCCACTTCTGATTCCTATCTTTTACCATGAGATTTCATGTGGCAGAAAGCCAAAGGGAATCGCTTGTTTTAGAGAATTAACCGATAGCAAACCGTTTTAAGTTGGATAAATTATCACTTGACTATCTGTTCTTTCGCGGAATGCTTCAATTAATTTGTGACTAGTTTTATTTCCGAGTAACAACTGATTAAATTTGCATCTATATATTTCACATGATTTCCAATGCTAAAAAGGTTTTTGCAGATGAATATCGTAACTGCATAGTCGTTCTATGTAAGGTTTTTTTTGAATATGTTATCATTAGTACAACCTTATGACCAAGCCGAGTTACTATACTAATCAAGAATTAATTTGATACCAACTGCATCAAAATCAATTGAGTTGATTCTCCAAAATGACGAAATTAGGAATTACATTACATGTACAAAACAATAGCTACATCGAATGAAGTCCTCGTTAATAATATCTATTGCCAGTGTCGCAAATCATACTGCACAGCGCGATAGGCAATTACTATGCACAATACACCGATCCCAAGACCTCATGGCGCAAGGGCAACTACCCAAATCAAACAGACCGACATGGAGTATCGTTTTGGCCAAACCTGTATATTACTATAAGTAACGTTAAATTGTGGCCTAGCAAGCTAAGGCGCCGTGCATGACTTATAAGTATCAGACCAACGTCATATTCATGTTCGAGTCCGCGGGCAATCTTTTTTTTTTCCACTTCTTTTCATTTTAACCGTTCAATAGATTTATTTAAGAGTAAAGACACCGAAATAATTGGGTTTCTGATTTTTTTTAACAACTTTAACTTGTTTAAACAAATAAAATCAGATCAACCCTTCGTCCATCATTTACTATTGTCAGGTATTCATAGCCTCAACACAGGCCTTCCGATGGTCAGTCTTGCATACACATGCTGGGGGTGTCGCCACTTGGTCCAAACCCATTTAGTCCAATACCACTTGGTCCAAACCCATAAAGTCCAAACCCATTTAGTCCAATTAGTTGTTAGTCCAATAGCCTGGTGGTCCAAAACCCATTTAGTCCATTCCCATTTGGGCCAATAAAAATTTAATTATCATTTAGTCCATTACCATTTAGTACAATTATCACTTGGTCCAATAATATTTTTATTCCCATTTGGTCCAATATCATTTAGGCCAATTACCATTTGGTCCAACAATAATTTGGATCATAACAACAATAATTTGGTCCAATATCATTTAGTCCAATTACCATTTGGGCCAACAATAATTTGATTACCATTTAGTCCAATATCATTTAGTCCAATTACCATTTGGGTCAATAATAATTTGATTACCATTTGGTCCAATATCATTTAGTCCAATTACCATTTGGGCCAACAATTATTTGATTGCCATTTGGTCCAATATCATTTATTCCTATTACCACTTGGTCCATTGATGCATCTATTTGGTTCAGTGACATTTAGTGACTCTAATTATAATTTTGCACGATTTTATCCAATGCCATTTGCATCAATAATGTCCATCACTATAATTAGTGCTGACTATAGAACTAAAACAAATGTAGGCATTCAGTGATAACCTTTATTATCTTCAAGAAAATTTACACTTTGTTTAAACAAGGATATTACAGAGCTAAAATTGTTGCTTCAAACAAGTTCAAGGCGATGACAACCCCGATTACATAATGGGCTTGTATTCAACACCCAGTACACTGTCAACCATACACATCTAAATACTTTGTAATCTCATCCCCTCCCATGCAGGTTGTGAGCACTGTTTGTATATCATGAAATGAAATGAACAATGAATCTGTTTTGCCATTAAGAGACTAAATTTAAACAATTATCAAATCAAATCAAATCAAATCAAATCAAACTTTATTTCAATATCAAAGACATATAAAAGTACATTTAAAATACAAAACAAACATGATATTGAGGACATGCTTGAAAGGCCAAGAAGGCCTGATGTAAGCATGCCCTTATGAAACAAAATAAGTTGCACATTCATAAGCAAAAAGGTAAAAACAACACAAACAAAAAAACTATACACAAGACTTGCCCCAAAAGATTAATTATATTTGCACAGCAGATTTAATTTTAATTGTTTTTTTAAGAGTTTAACATTGTTACATTTTTTGATATCGCTACCCAAAGAATTCCAAAAAACAGGTCCAGAGTTATTATTTACTTAGCCCCTGTTTCAGGCTCTCAATGTTAAAGGGGCGTTGGACAGTTCAGCATCATTGGAAGTGTTAGTGGTAATAATGACAGCATGCAAAGTTTCATTGTCGAATTCAAACCCTCTATATTAAAATATTTAGATATTCTCTTATTTTTAATTATCGTTGTCGACAACGATAAATACTGCCCTCTAAAATTGTCCCTTTCAGGAGATTTGATGAAAATTCCAAATTGTTTTGATTTTTCTGCCATCTATGATGTGAAAGGAATGTTTTACAATCAAATCTTTGGCTCTTTCTCATTGTATATCATCAATAAATATATATATAAAGATTAGCCTCATACCCAGAATCTACAAATAAAATACAATTCAAATTTTTGACTTTTTAGAAGGTTTTGATCAAAAATTACGATTTATTCCGTGCAATTCAATTAGACCCAGTTATGGGAGGCACTCAAGTCTCATTACACCGTTGCTATTCGAAAATTTTACTAAATGGTATAGCACTGGTTTAGTGTTCTATGTCGGCTCATAGATTCTACAGGTCTATGGTCGGCTACATGTATCTACATCTCCAACATCACATGTCCAACATCGCCAGTCAGGGAGTGAGAATAGGGCACTTTATGAAAGAGATGTTTCCAAATCCTGACAAATCATTTGGTGGTTTTCAACTTGATTCTCTATGCTATACAATACCCCATTTAAGAACACAAACCCACAGGAACCACTGACACCAGACCCAGACTGTCTCCATGCTGTGATTTGTTATTGACTACTTACTACATGCTTGCATAAATTTAACAAGTTTTGACTTTCAAAAGTTTCAACTGACAATTGGACCAAATGACTTTGGACTAAATGGTATACCATTATAATCAAATTATTATTGGCCTAAGTGGTAATTGGACTGAAGGCTCATTCTCCGATAAACTTTGGTTAGAGAAATGTTGAAATTTCGACTACTAATAACTCTTGAAAAACATACAAAATCATAAACTCTTATGGTTTTTATTGGACCAAGTGATAATGGACTAAATGGGTTGTGGACCACCCGGCCATTGGACTAATAGGTCATTGGACCTAGTGAGTTTGGACCAAATGACATTGGACTAAGTGGTATTGGACTAAATGGGTTTGGCGTACACCCCATATGCTGTCTGATTGAAAATAAGGTATTCAAAACCATGTTTCCATTCTTTATGCGAATTCAGTGTAGCGGACAGAGATAATGATCTGCTAGTGATTCATTACCATAAACTTTATCTTAGTCTTGTGAATTTTGTCTTACTGCTAAGACTTGTGAGTTATGAATATTTGAAGAAAAAATATTAGATAACGCTTGGTGAAAAAACAATAAAATACATAACAAATATTACCGGCTGAAAAGCAATAAAAAAGAAAAGAAATTATTTTTTCCGCAACAGAAAAAATGTCATAACTTTGGAACCGATGCATATGAGATCAGAACTTATGCTACCGTATTTCTAATACATAATCAAATAAAGGAATGGAGAAATACGCATCGTACACTAGAACATTAATAACGATCAGACAAATCTCAAACATACCAGGAATGTATTTTATTTGAAAAAAAATCCTGGCCGAACAGAGACTCGAACCCTTGACCTCTCGCTTGCATTACGAGCGCTAAAACTACTGAGCTACCCGGCCTCTCAGATAAACCGAGAGTTTTAATTACCAAGTAGCGTGGTAGAAGGTTCCAATTCAACACAAATACATAAACAGAATACGAGACACCCAATTGTTCAGGAGCATTCCTGCTGCGACCATCTATCTAATATACTATTTATATCTAAAGTTGGGAGATAGATGAACTGAACATAGGTACAAGGATATAAAGCTATAACGGTACACACTAGCATACGAGATCAGAACTGATGCTACCGTATTTCTAATACATAATAAAATAAAGGAATGGAGAAATACGCATCGTACACTAGAAAATTAATAACAATCAGACAAATCACAAACAGACCAGGATTTTATTTTATTTGAAAATAATCCTGGCCGAACAGGGACTCTAACTCCGGACCTCTCGCTTGCATTGCGAGCGCTCTATCCACTGAGCTACCCGGCCTCTCAGATAAACCGAGAGTTTTAATAACCAAGTAGCGTGGCAGAAGGTTCGGGTACAACACAAACACATAAACAGAATACGAGACAACCCATTGATCAGGAGCATTCCTGCTGCGACCATCTATCTACCTATGCTTACAGGTCGGAGTGCCCATCTCTCTCTCGAAGAGATTGGGCCAGACGCCACATTTTTGTTATATTTTGCGGTGAGGGGATCGCTACACCTCCTTCGCCGCGAGTCTGTTACATTTCCAGCATTGAAGAAAGCTGTGCTTTGAACATTTTTAAATAAATAAAGAAATCAGAAATAACTTCTATCGATCAAGGGTTTTGATTATAATATTACGCTCTTTGCTTTTCAATACAGAATGCTCTGATACAAGACACACATTTATATTGAAAATACAAAATTTAAGCATGTTGCATTATTGTATTGGACTTAGACGTAGGTCACCTTATTCACAGCACAGTAACTCTCTACTGCACCATCGAAGCGGCAGCAATCCATCATCGATTTTTACGTACTTGTGGCCGTCCATTCCATAGGAGCCGTAAATGCCAGAAACTTCAATTTGCGCTACAGGTGAAAATACCGGTCAAGGTCTTGATTTTTTGATACACAATCCTTGTGCTTAACTCAAACCACCTGAAAAGTTTCATTTCAAGGAAATTATCAGAAATATGGAATAAACCTGTATATTTTGAGTACAATCAACAGAAAATACAGGGCATACTGATCTTTGAACGAATTTATCTTAGTTATACATTTTACTCCCTGACAACCTTTGACGGACCATAACTTGATTTCTTGAAATTAAGTGAAGTTCATTGAGGTGTTATTTGAATCATTATAGCATGGTCATTGCAAATATTTAAAAGAGGTGAAAATGATTGAAGGCTACACTTACAGCTGGTTTGGGATGGTCAGTCACAAATGTTGTTGGGGTCAAAACATAGTCGGCCTTCAAACAAAATTGTCGCTACCAAACATATGGTCGTAACGTCACCAAATATTTGCGGTCGAATTTAAAGTATAATCCGGTAACAAATATTTGAGGCAATGTATATGGCAATTCAAGACATGTGCAATTTAGTGCGAAGTTTTATTTGGTCTTCATTTCGGTGTTGAAGTTATTTCATTTGAAGTCAATCGTCATTTTGACGTCACGACCAAATGTTTGGTAGCGAACATTTTGTTTGAAGGGCGACTGTGGAGTTTACTAATATTTTGATTGCATTGATCTCAGTTTCACATTACCTTATGTCAACCATAACTTAATCTCAAGCCAATGGTGTGTCAATAGATCTTTTTAAGATGGTTCTTGGAAAATTTTAAAAAAGTAAAAATGACGAGAGGCTGCATTTACGGCTGATTCTAGATAAACGGTCACAACATTCCTTAATTCAATTTCACCTTTTAGGTTCATCATACTTAAGTGGGCAGTCTTGTGAGTTGAGTTCATTATACTTTAGTAACCTGGTTAGGCAAATTTGATTGAGTGATGTAACATGTTTCGATATTGGCACGGTGTGATATTTTTGAAACATGTTTCAGTGTGGCAATGTGAACATGTGGTACTATCTATGACAGAAAACGATTGTTTTAAAACCATGACATTTTTAGCAAACTGATTATCAATAAACAAACACATAAATTAACTCTAGCTTATCATATTTTAACCTTAAATGATGATACTTGTTGACATTGAAGCGATATTTATTATCGAAGATATAAGGTGGAAAATAAAAAAATAAACATGATCTTTATTTATGCACACTTAATTTTATGAAAATAATGAATTTCATAACCTGTTTATGGCTCATTCTCCGATAAAGTGTGCAACTTTGCCGTTTTGGTGTCGCTCATGTTCGTGTTACTTGTTTGACGTTGTTAAGCCTATTACAAATGATTTGAGTGGTTTAGTTGATACATTAGAGTCATATTAGTAACATGTGTGAAGCTAAACATTTTAGCATGCCAAGAAAGTAGATAACGATTAATCTGAAAATTCATAATCTTTACTTTTCCCATGTTGCCAGCCATATGGTTTTATTTATGTTTTATGTGCCCCCGTTCCTAAAATATTCGGGCATATCAAACATAATACACACTATTTAACAGCCGGTAATAGATATTGATAATGACATATACAATTTAATTATATTAAGTATTTGATATGGCATACGAACTTTTTAAAGCATGTCGCCAATATTGCAAACAGATACGTAATAATTTCTAAAATCGATAACAAAGTGTGAAAATGAATTTGTTGATGGCTCACTCCAGTGGAAACTGAACCTTTTTTGATTTCGTTGACACTTCAGAGAAATTGTACTTTGAAGTGATTAGGAGCAAAAAGCAATTTCCGTGCGCGGTCACAAACGTTACCGAACGTTACATGGACTTTACTCAGGATTTTGGCAATTGATTTAATTATCAAACATCTACATGTCTTGACCCCACTAGTGAGCACCATTATCAACAACAAACTCGTTGATATAATGTTTATGCTAGGTTCTGTGGCCATTTAAAAGTGAAATTTTCCCATTTTTCGGTCACAAACGTTACTTTGGAATGAGCCTGATGGATGATTCAAATTTAGGTTTATCAAGTAAACTTCAGTGTTGAATAACATATATATTATATAGAATTATATATTTACAGTAATGATTTACAAGGATATTAATATCAAAAAAACCTATGTGACTGTCACGTCGCAACAGATACGTAATTCACATTCTACTGCCTTCTCGCTAAACGCGGTACACTGTGAGCGAAAATACTTCACCACAGTGTAGTATGTGTAGAGCTCCTAATTTAGTGTAAAGATCAATTTTGTAAGAAAACTAATTTTCTCAATACTGAATATTAAAAAAAAGATTCAAACAGATACGTATCGACAGATACGTAATTTAAGAATAGGGAATACAATGGTTAAAAATCAAGTATTTTTAAACATCTCCCATGCACTTTTTCTTCGTTAGAAACCATAAGAGTTTATGATTTTGTATGTTTTTCATGAGTTATTAGTAGTCGAAATTTCAACATTTCTCTAACCAAAGTTGCACGGCTTATCGGAGAATGAACCATATAGAAAATAGAAAAAAACCGTTGTACACATAAAATCTTGTCCTCCTATTGGTAATGTATTTTCAGAAATAAACAAGAATCATTTGGACTACTGGTCAGAACACTCAGACGACATATATCATTTGGCTTGCCTGTAGGTATCTCTAACAATAAAAGGAATTGGTGTAGAAAGCATTTTACTATGAGTGCATGCCTGAAAAAATTTTACGGCTTTGAGAGGAAGCGTATTTTCTCATTGTTCCTTGTAGCTACTTAGGAAAAACATGTCTCCATCATTTTTCATATACCTAAGATTTTAAAAGTAGCA
>JXSR01S073276.1:109019-119223 GCA_000969725.1 Ophiothrix spiculata
TTATTACAAAATAGGCTTGGTTAGACGAGGGTTAATTTACTAACGTCTCTTCAAATATTGATTATTAATTGGTTCTTAACTGTTTGTAAGGTTCATTTCATGATTACAAAATTGAATTTCTTAAAATACGGTATATTAGCTTTATAGATCCATAGCTACCGGTCCAATATACTTTAGGTTTGGCGTCCAAAGACATTCGCCTGCCCGAAAGACATTCGCTCTTGATATTTGTTCTGATTTTTTTCCCTCTCAAATGGAGGAAAAAGATTGTTTATAATGCTTAAATATGTTTACATCGATTTAACCAATATGCAACCATTGAAAATGTAGTTCACTCTTAATTTGATTGAATAAGTCGGCTATTGCTGGCTATTGTTTGGTCGTCAACCTGTGGAATTCAGCTGACATTTACATAGAGTGACAGTATAATTATGATTATTATTGTGGAGTCATAATATCGCGAGTAAATATCTCGCGGGTGAGCCTGTATAGAGGGTTTGCACGACGCGATACGCACCATACACGCAACCGTTTTCGACGCCATCTTGGTGGGGTCGGAGTAATTTGTAATGTAAACAAGACATCACAATCGGCTGTAACTTGTGATTGACTTCAAATCAAGACTTGAAAATTAAACTAAATAAATTTACTGTATATTATTGTCACCATCAGTTGTGATCTGGTATCTTGATACTAAGATTATAATATGACGGGACTTTTTGTTTGCCGGCCCATGAAAATGGTGTTTTGAGTACAATGACGTCGCGTGCAAACCCTCTATATAGTAGTTTTGACCTTCAAAGATATAAGGATGTTTTAGTCATTTGTTTTTGTTTGCTTGTTTTTGTTTTTACCTCATTTGGGTACTTGATGATGGGTTATTTATCTTTTTATATAGAATGGCACGGTAATACTTTAGATCTTTTAGACCAAAGTGCGAAAAGATTCAAGGAAATAAATTTACCATCATCAAAAAGGAAAAGTTTTAGAGTCCTACGGTACGTGTTTTACATTTCGTTTATGCGTAAAAGGACTGTATATAATATGAACATAAAAGTGTTCAGATAATTATAGTTAAAGGATAATTTACTTCACTCTCTATTCCATGATCAGCCCACGAGTTTTGTTTTTTAAATACAGATTATATCACGAATCGAATTACGTGCTTTGGTTTCAATATCGTGGTGTTTTGTTGAACATTTTATCAAAAGTAACCATATGTTATATATATAATTCATGTTCACAATATAATGTACACACATATTTTTGACAAAATGAATACAAGACCATGTTGTTGACATTCATAGCAATACAAAGGGTTTGTTTATATATTTTCAAGTATTTTTGTGGCATGGTGTGCAATTCTGCAATTGTGAAATTTGTTAAATATTTAATAAAACAAAAATTACGCATAACAACTATAATCTAGTAGTTAAATGTCTCGTTCCGCTCTTTTTAACTCTTTCACTCCGGAATAAAATGTTCACTATCCATTCGCCGGAAAGCCGCTCTGAGCGGCTCACAGAGACCTAATTTCATGATAGCATATGATAATTGTACTGCGCCAGGGTTGTTCTCTTTCCTAATAAAACTGGTGGTACTAAATAGCTCTTTGTTTCAACTATTAGCTCGCGAAAAGGTGTCAAAGTAGAAATTCCGGCAAATCGTGCACGCTTTTGCGAGTCGCTGTGAGCGGCTTGCCGGAATGAATGAGTCAAATGTAAATTTATGAATATGACATCTAAATGCATAATTACGTACAGTAGTTAGTATGTTTAACTTTTATTTATGGATTGATTTTATTTATTCATCATCTTTTCGTATTACGTATTATACAATGCATCAATGTGTGATAAAGATAGTTGGAAAAGATGTGTGTCATGGATCTCGACGGAAGTCGAAGGATGATGATCACAATGCATCTAAATTTGAAATGTAACATACCGCATTGTAAATATATAAAAATAATTGCAGATTTAATTCTATAGCGTGACACTTTTCACACGATTAAGTTGAAAACTCTGTCCGGTTCAAAATTTTGTTTTCATAAATTCGAAATTTTATAAATGAAATACATATATGTGCCCCGTACCTTAAGGTAATGGACTACCTGGAATAGGTTGAATTCTGCCATTTTGGCTTTATAAATATTCATGTAGAGGGCAATTTTAGCTTTTAAATCAGTCAAGGCCACTCGTTTGATCCAGCGTGAACGCTGCTTTGAGCGATCACGCTCGATGTAGCGTTGTATTCACGCTCGATGAGGAGAGATGTCAAGCGCGCACATGTTTGGTCAACATTTCGCTTCACTACACTGTGTAACTCAAAGCTACACTGAATATTTTTCGTTACTAGTAAATATCTCCAGATTGTCAAAGTTTTGACCGGGTCAAAAAAAATCACCGAGGAATTCATTTGTGGCAACGGCAAAAGCATCGTTGTACGTTGCAAGTACGTCATATTAAGCGTGGTCGCTGGATTGAGCGTATCCAACGTTACTGTCAATTCATTACATCATTGAATTAAAATTATTATTGATAAATAATTGCCTTAATTGCTATCAACAAAACAAAATTATGCATGTTTTGACAAAAAAAAATTATAATGGGGGGAAACTCTTTAAGATTTTTATTATGGGTTAGTCACACTTGTATCATATAATACTAAGATTTGACGAATGTCGGTAATGACAGTTTTTACCTAAATGAACTTTTTAAAAACTTTCGATGCCCATAGTTACTAAATCCGTCTGTATAGCCATTTCTACATTAATAACACTCACAAAGCTTCCAATCATAAAACTTCAAAGTATCTTCTCCAATTTCAGTTTTGTTATGACCATATTTCGCACGTATTTGAACAAGAGAAATACAACCAAATTCTTAACGACAAATACCCTCATCATTGTTAATATCAACATGATCAAAGAAACATGCTATTCAACCTAAATTTATATGCTCAATCCAATAACCTAATTGGAAGAGAGTTCTTTCGTCCTTCACAGCTTTGTACTTGAAAGTACATTTCTGCTTCTCCACTTTTCACCAAATATGCAAAAATATGTTGAGTTGAAGTCTGAAATTACCTTTTCTTGATTTTCCTACACAATTAATGCCTCTCTATACAGTTATTTCTACAATCATAAATTTCTTATCCAAAGAATCTCCCATTTTATTTTTGTCATGACTATCTTTGAAACATATACGTATATACAACAAGATACAAGCAAAACGATAACAGCTGCTATTCATTTCTTTGTTCATACAATTTTAACATTCTATCCACCCTTGATACTCAATTTTATGATCTAGTTAAAAAACGAAGTTTCTTCTATCTTGGCAACGTTATTATACTTGATTTCAGGGTACATTTTCCACCTTTTTCTTGATATCCAAACAATTTTCCTTCCCCTATGTTGAAAGTCTGAAAATACCCACCCCTTGATGTCCCTCATCATATTTACATGATACAAGATTCAGTTTAATTTTAGTCTTGAATTGCTTATAGTAATTACATTCTATGTTGGATATATATAAGACGGTCCAAATTTCCTACTATTTTACATGTTTCCTGACTGATCTATATATTTGACGCGCACCTCAGTTGCCATGCAAAATAGTTTTGTCACGTTGTCGGGGTACAACGGTTATTATAGTATGATAGAGCCATGCAGGTTACGTTTAGTTTTAATAGGAAGCTGCTCGACTTAAGGTGCGGATACCCCCGCAAACATTAATTGTTTTTAAGTTCTTTGAAGCAGTACAAGCAATTTTGTTATGTAGGGAATGAACGTAAATAATAAATAGCTATAACATTTGTTGTTCATAACTAAAATAGTCACAAGATAACCAGAGAATACCAAAGGAAGCGGCGATGTTGCTTATTGCAACGGGCACGCTCTATCCACCAATACAGGCACTCGCTCAATCGAGCGGTGAGCGAGTGGCCCCGACTGAAATGGTGTTTGTTTCACCAAAATCGGAGCTTCGGTTCCAAAGTTATGGCATTTTTTTCTGTTTCGGAAAAAGTAATTTCTTTTGTTTTTGTATTGTTTTTCAGTCGGTGATAATTGTATTTAATTGTTTTTTCACCCAGCGATATCTAATATTTTTGCTTCAAAAATTCATAATTTGAAAACGGGGTGACCTCTGATTGTAGTTTTTTCACAAAATGCTTTGATAATTCAAGCAGTTTCTTCTGTTCTATATTAGAATAATTAAATGGCACTTAGTTTGCATAATTATATCAAAACAAAGTTTCTAGACTTTATCGGTGTCTTTCCGGATGCGTCGATTTTCTTCAGTACACGGCTTCCTATTTGGAAACAATACATGCTATAACCACCCAATTTGGACAGAATGTACTCCTTGACATGCTACAGTGCGTAACAGAGCCTTTTTTTTTTTTGAATTTGTATTTACCTTTTGAGAAAATGTTTTAAAAAATTAAAATTTTGTCGCATTAAAAAAAAAACATAATTTTACCCCTTTTATCCAGAAATCTCAAAAAAGGGCTTATAGATCCTTAAGTACCAATTAGTAAGAAAACCCTTTCAAAAAAATACATTTAGGTTTTTAAAAAATGCCGTAAAAATACCCTAAAAATTTCAAGATGGCTGTCATTTCTATGCAAATTAGGTGACCTTTGAACCAATTTTCCCGATGAATTTGCATCGCCATAGGTTATTAACAGTATATGAAAAAATAAAAATTTTAAAAATCATTTTCAAGGTAGTCCAATACCTTAAGGTCCGCATAATAAATTACGAAATACAGGTCATTGAAGCTGAGCATAGTCAAAAATCAAGTCCAAGGTCAAATTTCTAATTTCATCAGAAACGTTACCTTTGTTATCAGGTTCCAACATCCAAAACATAAGACAATAAAAAAAAAGAGATAAATATCCTTTCTCCATTCAAGTTTTACCAGTACAGAAACTTTAAACTCAATTTTCTCAGAACTATAGTTTTCTGAATCAGCCCGATGCCTTTTACCAATTTGGATGTAACTTTGCAATCGAACATTCCATAACCAAAAGGCAAGGTGTCGTTGTAAAGCTGAAAATATAATCTTTCACATGAGACCAAAAAAGTCCATTTTTATTTGGGGACCCTTAAGGTACCTTTCGATATGACGTGTCATATATATACAATATATATAGTTTCCAGAGTAAGTAAAAACTCGCCACTGTTGCTGTAACCATAGAAGCATGTACACTGAAAAGCTGAGGCAATTGTAAGATTTAAAAAATGCTCATAAAATTAAACTTGTAAACAAAATTCAAAATCAGTAACTCTTCCACGTGAAACTAAATCTAAAGTTTTAGAAATCGTGCTATTATCTTTGAGATAATATTAATAGTTATTATGATAACAAATGTCATTTATGTAACGCTCTACACAGAATACAGCTTTATGTAGTAATACAATGTTTAATAAACCTAAAAAATCACTTCTTTGGAAACAATAACGTCTTTATCTGACGTTTACAAATAAAGACATACAGCTTAGCATTTTGTGCATTATACTATAAACTTATAGTAGCATCAGAATCAGAGATTAGTAACAAAAACTTTAAATGTCAGATAAACTTAAGGGTACGAGGAATCCACATGCCCAGGAAAATGTGAATCCTAACTATTTTTCAATCATGAAAAGATAAATAGTTTCCACTGCCTTTGCGAGGACTCGAACCATGGATTATGGCGGGGGTTCGTCATGCATTACGAAGCGAGAGATCTACCGCTGAGCTATCAAGGCAGCGTTGAGATGGTGAACTAAAATCTAAAACATAAACATTAGAATGCCGTATTTTTCTTTTGTTTACATAAAAATTGCAATTTTTGCCTAATTGGAATGCTCAATTTGTAAGTAAATTATGCGAATGAGTATATCAGACAAAATGTAGATAATGTAGATACTAAAATCAGGCTATTCACAGCTCGAACAGGGCGAACTCAGAGTCATAATTCACGCCCGATTTTTCGGGCAAAACAACGCGGGTTTGTTACATTATCATTCAAAATCAACACAACACATTTATAAAATATTATTTGTAATTCAATAAAAAAATATAAAGCCTACAATCTGTCAAAATTTGAAAACAGGCGAATCGTTCGAACATCATAAAATTTTAAGGTTTCGGCGAAAAAGGTGTAAATTTTTCGAAGTAGTTTATTGATGTAATTTTGACCTTGATAATGGACGTGAAATCACTACTAAAGTCTCATGTATAAACTAGAGACTTTATTACATATGGACGCCAAAAATTGTATTATTCTGATATGAGCAAGTAGGTAAAAAGTTGCACTAAAGATGCCGTTGGCAAAAATGGCACCCATTTAGGGACTGTAGCCTTAAGCATCGCGACTTTCTGTTGTCCATAGTTTCCGGTAGTTTAATCGAAAGCATTAGTCATACAAATTGTTTTTTTAACTGTAAACATTTGAAATAAACAATAATCATTAAAATATTGTCTGTATATTCAAGTTTGTGACAATCAAAGCTCTAAAGAACATTATAATTTATTATTTCATTGTCGCCATCAGTTGGTTTGTTCTACGGCATTTAATTTTTAAATGAGATTGTGACCTTTTAAAAAAAGTAAAATAAAATTGTGTATCCTATTTATAAATTTTTGTAGTATCAACAACAAAAACCCCGAAATAAATATCAGCAATAAATTCTTTATAGAAAACCAAGTGATTTTGTATGAAACAATTTGACGCCACTGTCATCTACCTCTTGAATGCTGTGCTTTTTAAGAGCAAAATAGTTAATTCATAAAACAGTCAGTCACTTTACTGAACATGCGCAAATATATATATACTCGGTGATCTCATTGGTAGCAAGTAGGCACGGTAAAGACACTGGCGCTTACCAACACTGACTTGGAACTATTTACATTGGTGTTATTTGCGCACGAAGGTGGTTTGTTCTTTCTTTCGAAGGCGATTTTATTGTTACGTAAAGAAAGAGCATTTTCAAACAAAGACAGATACGGGAGGTAAGTCCACTTTTGCTTACTATGTTGTGGTAGAATTATTGACGGACAGTTTAACCCATGTAATACTCTTAATTAAAGAAACACAGGTTAAGGAAAGACAATTATAGAAAGAAGTAGATGTTTTAATTAGAAGGAAAGTTGGAGAATATCGAAGTTAAGCTTGTAAAGTAAACACAAATTTTGACACACCTCAAACTTTTTGTTGCTTTCGATATACCTGTTTCTACAAAGATTAACCAATATTGGATAAATTCTGTGTTTACATCTTATTCAATCATCGAAGGCTGTAACAAACTTCTTAAATGCGAAATAATTGTGAACCTTTTTAATGACTGTGTAAAGGATAGTAATAATAAGGCGGCGTAAAAATGTTATTCATTTAATGTAAGCTTTATTTTTCAATTTCAGGGATTCTTATATGAATTCACTTCCTTTTTTTAAAACGTTTAAAATATCAATATCAAATCGAAATCAATTTCCTCTTATTTCAGAGTTCCTTAATTTGATCAACGAGTTCGCTGGAAATTGACAAGAAAGGAGTTTATTCATCAGTGTCGACAGTAAAGAAACCAAGAAGTCTTGTAGAGAAGAGTATTTGCTAAGTATCGTCCGTTGTCGGGGGATTGGCAAGGAGGGGTAATGGGGGATGCCGCTGGTAGTATTGCTTATAAAATGCCAACAAGGACTCTTGTCCTCACTGTTGCTCTAGGTGTTTTGGCGGTCACGATTACATATGCCGCACCATCGCAACTTCTCCGAACAAATACAGATTCTTTTAAAGGAACCCCAGGACAACTTCTTTACAAAGATGCTATTCAGGTGGTGGACAAAATTCAAGACTTTTTGACCACTATAAGTGAATTCGAAAAAATGAAGTTACAAGAAGAAGGACGGGAATTGGAAATCCAAAAGTATGGCGTTCAAAGAAATAAGAAAAGTGGGGGATTTAAAACTCAAGCTTGGAAACGAAAGAGGAGGAGTACAATGGAAGAAGAAATTCTTTCAGCTGCTTATTTAGAAAGCTTAGATAACAAAGCATCCGAAATGCTATCATCAATAGAAGTATTCACTGGTGACCTTCAAAAGGTAAGGCGAGCTGTTTTCATTATTTCATAGAATAACCCAAATCCACTTAGAAGATTTACTTAGAAGCATCCTATTCTATTTACGGCATTCAAGTGAAAATTATGCAAACCAATACTAATATATAAATAAATATCTTACCTATAGAATTTGTGTCAGATTATTTAGGTTGCCTAGGTTATTGCAATCTTAAAAAAAATTCAATCTGAATGTATTTTAATGTACGGTTTTTAAGTGTTATCTGTTTACTTTCGGTAATGAGAACTGAAACGTTTTAATATCGTGCATATATCACATTTCGCATTACGTGGTTTAACACCTTATCATTGTAAACAAATTTTAAAATTTTCTATTTATGAATGATGGTTCCACTGACATAGTTGAAGACATTGCTGAAGAAAAATATTTCTGGCCTCCAGAAAATACTGCTGATGGGCAGAGGATATTGAATTGTTTAAGGTCATGATAAAGTAGGAAAAGTAAAGTCTTCAAAGATATGTAAGATCGCGTGATATTGTGAAATAAGAAAAAAAAAGAATTTAAAATTACTTGAGGAAAAATTGCTTCGTTAATATTATTGATTTTCTAAAATAGCGTTTAACCAGGTTGCAATATAACGGGAGGACGTTGCTTCTTTATCATTAAATAATAAAATCATTTTCCGAAAGATGTATAAAAGTTATCTAAATATCTAATTTGATACGCTTATTACTTCAAACTTTTATGTTACAGAATAATAACGAAATAATGGACAGAAAAAATAATCTTGTTAAAACTGTTGTTTGAATACAAACTTATACAAAATAATACTCATCGCAACAAAGAAATAAATAAAATAAAAAAGTCAAAGTGAGACAGAAGTATACACGGCTGCTCATAAAGTTGGAATACAAATATTTTACCACTTTTTTATGCTAAGGTCAATTTATGAGGATAATATCTGGAAACTTATAATTTCGGTCAGATTTGATAGGTAATCTTGTTGTGTGTGAAATTGAATTCCGAATAAGGAGGCAACAACACAAATGGGTCAAAAAAGTGATGTTTAGGTCAAGGTGGGGTTAAATCAAATTTGACCTAAAAATCACGTTTTGTATCCATTTGTGTTGTTGCCCGCTTACCAGTATATGAGAAAATTGATCACATTCGAAGTTCAATTTCACACACAACAAGATTACCTATCAAATCTGACCAAAAGCAACATAAATTCCCGGGGGGGGTACTCGAAAAAAAAATTGGTAGGTATGTGAGATCCGCGATATCGAACATAGGGTCTTGCGGAACGGATTTTTGGTCAAAAATAGGGTCTATGGAACTGATTTTTTCCCGGATTGAGGTCTCAGGAACTGCCTTTTCCCCATAAAAATACGCCTATTTAAGCTGAAAATCGCTCAAAATTAGCTTGAAAACATAATAAAAGACATTTTTGAGTAATTTTCTTAGAAAATGGGGTCTTGGGAACTGAAGTAATCTTGAAAAGAGCATCTTGGGGAGCGGAAGAGGAGGCTTGAAAAGGGGGTCTCGAGGGCGGCACATACCCGTACCTTCCGTCAATGTAAGTACCCCCCGGGCATAAATTTCCATATATGTGTCCCGCCGCGGCAAAAGGGTGCAGTTGTCGGCTCCTACATGTTCCTCATTGTACCATATCTGATGTATACAAATACCATACATCAGATATGCTACAATGAGCAACTGCACCCTTTTGCCACGGCGGGACACATATTTCCTGATAAATTGACATTTACATTAAAAAGTGGTAAAAATATTTTATTCCAACTTAATATGAGCAACCGTGTTTATATAGATGTATAAGATAGGCAAACACCTATCTGATATAATTGGAAAAATATGGCTTAGCTAAAAATAATGCACTTGAAATTATAAACAAACATAATACTTGTCTACTGCTACTACAAAATTTGCAAATTTCAAGTTTTGAGTGCATATGCAAATGCATAATTTGCAGTCAGTGCATTTGAGCAGGCTCGTATCCAGAATTTTTTCAAGGGGGTGCGGATTTTCAAAAAGTGGACCTTTTGGAGGAAAAATTTTCGTTGTGGTCGACCCTAAACTAATTTTAGTAGTTTTTTAGCAGTTTTTCAAGCATTTTGTGT
>JXSR01S073276.1:134436-144824 GCA_000969725.1 Ophiothrix spiculata
AAAAGGGGGTCATGATAGTATCTATATAAACATAGATCCAATAAACTTTTTTTAGGTCTTTGGATGCGGCCCGCGAAAAATGTCAGAACTCTTTTTTGGCCCGCGGTAGTAAAAAGGTTGCCCACCACTGTTGTATATGAATGGTTATGACACAAGTAACACTTGGAAACAATGAAAGTTGAATGGAAAATTTGCCTTTCCTCTCAAAATACATCAAATTGTTTAAAAATGACACAAATCGGTTAAAAATTCAAGATAGCGCCTATAAAATATGTTATAGTTTTGAATTGGTCAAAATATTAATTCAAAATTCGAAGCCAATGCAGTTTCCTGTCTGAATTGGAGGATTAACATATTACCTACACAAATAAAATGTGCGAATTCGTATATTCGAATTTGGTTATCACTGTAACCATGTGTCCCATTGAATTTGATGATGGAAAGCCTTCAATTGTCGAAATGTGCCGTTGCAGCATACGCCGTTTCTACTGGGCTACTAAATAAAGGTTCTGGACACTTCGTTGTCATTGCTTTGTATCATGACGAGTTAAATTATAAATTACATTTTCATAATGTTTTTCTCAGCACATTGTATATTGGAAAAATAATAGAAAAGAATAACTTGACTCCCTATATACCAGTACCGGGACCAGTACCCTGGTTTTCCAATATTTACAAATAGTTTTAGCATAATAAAACCCTCCGGGTTCGAAACGGACACCACAATTTGACACTCGAGCTAGATTATGTTGACATAATTTGTTTCCATACTGATGGAAAAGCCTGGAGTTACAACACAATATTAATTAGCCAACTGTCTCTTGTGTCGAGCGTCAGTTGACTTGGGCTTGAAGCCTCTACATCTCAAAAACACACTTTGTTCAGTCATTGGTATTTCATTGGTATTGGCACGAATTTGGTCTTCTTTATTTAGATAAAGAAATAAACATGCATTAACAGTTAAGTGGTCAAGGGGGTCCATATGGACCTAACATTTTTCATCGCCCTTTTATGTATTTGTCTAACCTTACCGTACCCTTCACTTGGTGGCAAAAAAATTCAAATCGACCCACCCCTTCTTATGCTAATAAGCACAAATAAGCATTTTCGAGGGCGCTCTTAAAATTTGTTTTGCCCATTAAATCGTAACCGAATTTTTTTTTTCAAATTTTATTTCAGGGATGTATTTGTACTTACATTCTGCAAATATGAGCCATATTTTATTGAAAAATTCCATTGGGAAGTGAGTTTTCAAATTTTTGGTGGGAAAATGTTAACGCGACACGACAAAATTTGTTTTGGCCGCCATTTTGAAACAGTTTGTCTGATTTTCAAAATGTTTCCTTTGTTTTAGTTCTTTTGGAGTACCGTACCTATGACCAGAGTTGCAACGTGAAATTCCTTCGCAAATGCGCTTTATTGGTGTTGGGTCCATATGGAGCCCCCCCCCCCCCTTGACCACTAACGGACATGTGGAGGACCTTGACCACTTAAGTGTTAAGCTTTTGTTGTTGACGTAAAATGAATTCCCTAAGAAAAAAATAGACTCTTTTGAAATTACCCATTTTTTATTATGCCATTACCTCGATTCATTCGTGAGCAAACAATTTATACAAAAAGCGTTATATAGGACAGTATTTTTCTTTAGTTTAAAAGAGCGCTGCTTACTCACACAAAAAGTGTAAAACCAAGGAAGTTGACTTAACACTGTCAAATGTCGACGTTAAAATCTATCAATGAGGATTGGTATTGCCAGACAAGCTGTGCCCCTTTGTGTTTAGAACAGTAGTCTTTAGTAGTTCTCTCATCTCTATACGAACTCCCGAGGCATTTTTATGAATTACTAGAAAGGTGATCATATGAGGAAGTTTAAACAGGCTTACAGCACAAGAAACATACCTATTTGATATTTCGACATGTATCACATGTCCTCATCAGAAGAAATCATGTGATGTTGTGAGGATAAGAAAGGTGATCATCTTATAGACAGAACAGGGTTTTTAAAAATGTTCATATTTTTAAACTTGGGGTGTTTTTTTGAATCTATGCCTCTATTTGCCAAACTTAGTGACGGGGTTACCGATGGAATATCTTAATTGTCATTATGGTATGTTTCCTGATATGCTGTTGTTAAACTCACTTTTAACAAAGTCCGGTTGTATTTTTTTATTAATCATAAACCGGTTGTATTTTTAGTTTTTAAGTAAAACATATGAAAACATGAAAAAACTTATATATTTTTGTTGAAATATTGTTTGCAATTTATTCCACTACTATTAGATACTATTACAGCAGAACTTTATTCTTCTTAATAAAAATTCAAACATTAAAGCAGAATATGCTATGTAGAATATAGAAATAATTACGGTGATTATGAATAATGGTAAAACATCTTCCGTTCTTCATCTCATTTATACATTGAAAGGTTCTCTTTTTGTTGTGAATTCTAATGTAAAAAAGAAATGTGAAGTACAAAAACAAAAACAAAAAAAGAAAAGAAAATTTCATGTGTTTATATGCGTGTGTTTCTTCTATTGTAGTCGAGCTTTATGTCTAGAAGTTCTAGAGATGGCTTTCTACAAGATACTTAATACCAGGCCTTGAGCTTAATAAGTAAAAAGTAATTGTTGTTCTGATTTGTATTCACTAAGGCTAAAACTCCTCATAAAAGAGTTTTGCAAAACCGGAATTAAAGATAGGCATAATGTAAGTGCTTTTGATATTAATTTTTATCAGAAATGTTATACGACGTTTAATTTGTGAAATTATAAAATTCTTGAATTGATTCTCATATTAGGAAATGTGTGTGGAAATATTGTGAAAAACTCTACTATTCTATATATTTTGGATTCACCAAAATCTTCTTTTCAAACTAGGACGTTGCAAGTTTACTTTTTTTAACTTTGGTTTCTGAAACAACAAATGTTATTGAAACTGTATGCTAAGGAAAATGTTAATTACGTAGTTATATTTCAAAGACAACTTAAAACGTTACAATTTATGATTTCCTGACGAGTATATTTCGTAACAACAATTTCGATACTCTGTATGTATATATCTTTTATCAGGTTGCTCAACGTTGAACATGTTTTCTTTCAATTAAAATTGTATTCATCCGGTCTCCAAAATCATATTCAATTCATCCGCCGTGGTAAAAAACACATCAAAAAAGAGGAGAACAACCTTTATTTATAGATTTACTACCACGTATAGATTTTATGCTCTGCTTCACTCGGTATCCCGAACTCTTCATTAACAGGTCCTGTTGAAGAAATATGAAATATTAAATGATTCCGAATGTGCGGATATATTATTAACTATCTGAATACATTTTTACTGACAAATATTCATAACACTATGACGCAAATCAGTTTTAACAATATAGTAGTGGTAGTTGATGTTTCATTGTACCAAATCACTTAAATAAAATGTGTCAATTATCATCATGTAACAAATTGAAAACATCCCTACGGAAAAATTGAAATGGTTCGTTTATTTTAAAAAGGAAAGAAATCCTTGATGATTAATCATTATCATGATGATAGTATTTCATGTCTAACAAGTTGAAGGGAGAATATGACGTTGGCATTTTATTTCAAAAAATAGGGTAAAATTTAAAAAAATGAGAAAACCCTTCTAAGATATTTGTTTTTAGAATCTAAAACGCATAAAAGTATCAAATTTCATAAATGCAAATTTAGTTAGGCTTTCCAGAAATTCTAGGGGCAAAATAAATATGATTTGACACTTTTTTTGTCAAAATTGACAATTTTGGTTAAAAGTGACATCACTACCATTTTCAGCATAAAATATCCGCTCCTAAAAATGTATACTCTTTTCATGCAATTATTTTGAGAGTAAGAGTATAAACACGGTTTATGTCAGTTCAAGGTCTACCCTACTGCATAACGAGTCAGACATGGTTAGCGTTGTGGTAAGCATACGTGTATAGAAGTATAATAAAAGTAACATGTAATTAAAAGGTTATCTGAAATGTCAGGAATATTAGAAATAGTTCTTGTTTAGAAAAAAACGATGGTGCTACTAAATTTCTCACTTGTCCTTTTTGAAACTAAAAGAATTACAATGTACTAAATGTATGAATATATGTTGTATTTTATGTATATCAGCATTATCAATTCTTATAAACACAACTGAATTAATTCTAGTCAACCAGACATACCTTTGAGCGCAAACCAACGTTGCGATCGCAACCTGTGATCTTCAACTGGGTTGTGAAGAAATTGAATCTCGATCACTTCCAGTGCTGTTATTGGAAGATGATGACGTCATACGACGTGGAATGTCCCTCACGATCCTGTCCCAGTCGTGTGGTAAATTGACCTTGACTCCGCCGTGACGGTTTAATGATGGTTCCGCAGCTGTCACCCAGATGGCTTCTTTCACATCCCGTTCAAATAACCAGCGTGTGTCTCTGTCAGGTATTTTATGTCATGGATGTTAAAGGCGTGTCCACTGTCATGAAGGTGAGAGTAGACGGCAGAATCGTTACCACTTCACAACCCAGTTGAAGATCGCAGGTTGCGGTCGCAACGTTGGTTTGCGCTCAAAGGTATGTCTGGTTGACTAGAATTAATTCAGTTTTGTTTATCTTACCAATCCCAGATAAATTAGAGTCTACATAGTTTTATTATCAGTTCTTGGCTATGACTACATATATCACTAGCGTTTTTTAAACATTAATACAAGTTAATACAAGTTGAATCGCTAATTTCATAAAGAAGTGCTAAACACCAACGACGTACTGTTAATTGTTATTTTATTTTGTACTGTATTTTTCCTATAAATTGATCTGCCTCACTCAACATGTTGGTTGTTACATTTGGTGTATCGACTAAGTCAAGTATTAATGACACACATAATGACATCTGAATGATCAATTACTGTATACTATTATATAGTTACCCCCTGCTTGTTCACGAAATACGACCGGGCAATTATCTAGGGTCTGGTGCCATATTCCATGAGACCGACAGGCCGAATGGAATATGGCACCAGACCCTAGATATTTCCGGTATTTCGTCAGAACAAGCAGCTACAAACAGAAGGCAACGATTTTATCCTTTTAAGTGTACATGAATTCTGTAATATTGTTGGTAAACTTACAATCAAAAACGAAATTTTAATCATAAAAGCGTTTTAAACAAAGCATGAAAAGCTCCAAGTCACAGTCATGCCGCGTGCTTGGTTGTAAGCTGAAGTATGTCCTATGGTATAATAAGTGTAATTACCTTAAACATTTTCTTCAACCAAATTTTATTTTATTATGTGTTTTATGATATGTGTTTTAATTTCTTCGTTGTTTTATCATCTTGTTCCAACATATATTCAGTTCAAATCTGTATCTTTATGTTTTTTAATAATAAATAATAAAAAAATATGACATATTTATAGAGGACAACCTCATCAATGTCTAGCGCTGCTTTCTATGAAGATCCTCTGTCAGATGGTCAGATTTATTTGTCAGTTTAAGATGCAGGAGAAAAACCGAAGCTCCCGGAGCCTAAAACCTACATGTATTTGAATTTCCACTTGATATTCTATGACGGCATGATATAAATAAACCTAATGCCAAATGTAAAATATGTTTTAAAGAAAAGGCCTAAATGTAACAACATGATTCTATTTTGAAAATAATAAACTACTTATAAGACAACTGGGTCAAGAATTCGAATAAGCAAATGAGAGCTAGTATACTGCTTGCACTCTGATCAATTTTGTAACCACATGCCCTGACTAGAAAATCTTGCATTTGACATAAGAAAGTTCTGGTTTGAATAGCTTAATTTATGTTTTTGAAGTGGAATGTAGAACAAATATACACATGACGACATGATATAGGCCTAAACTTAATAGCTTTATTGTAAAGAAATATACATTAAATATAAAAATAAGTACCCAGTATAAATGTAGAGATTAATGTGGCTCATGCGCTCATAATATGACAACATTGTAAACATGATAACCTTATAAACTAAATATAAAACATGTATATAGATGATATAGGGCAGCTTGATGCAAACTTGATATATGTGTATGACGATGATGAATTTGTCAACATAATAAGCTAATAAAATGGACCTATGTGAAGAGATTTATAATATGACAACATAATAATAAGACAGCATTGTAAACATGTTAAACTTTTAAACTAAATATAAAACATGTACCAGGTGTCCAAAAAATGTTTGCAAAATTTTAATATCACAGCGTTATTATTTTTTTGAGTTATCAACAAAGATAGATACCTATGTCAGAAACATATTTTTTCAAAATTAAGCAAAATCGGAATTATGTTCGTTTGATATAATTGTTAACCCTTTTCAACCCCATAGTATAGGTAGGGTTTCTTCTTCCAAATGATACCAATATCATGCATATTTGACAAGTTGTTACGTAATTATGACGTCATAAATTACTACAGTTCTGAAAATTATGACGAAATCTAATTTTGGGAAAAAATAGCCACCTATTCAAAATTTTACTATTTTTTCCATTTCTATCGGACGTTTGCTACAAAATAAAGAAAATTATAATTTAAACATGTCCTGTAAGTTTAAGATTATTTTTTTAAATTTACACAAGTTTGCAGTTTAAACAGTTAAGAATTAATGTTACCCATGAAAATTTGATTGTGCTTTATGCGTATTCATCAACTTTCGCACCACAACTTGATTGACAGGTTCAATATGAACAACCCATTCTGGAATGCATGGAATGCAGGTATCCCTAATTTGCATAATGGATATTCTGAAAGAGAGTTCAATTATTACTCATTAAAAATTGTATGAAATTTGGTTTAATGTAAAGTCTGATCATGATCATTTAGGAAAAATATGACGAAACGTGTATGCTTATTATTTTCTTGAAATTTGAACAAATGCGATTCTGACATAGGTATCTACGTTTGTTGATTACTCAAAACTTTAAAACGCTGTGATATTAAACTTTTACGAGTATCTAGAAGAGGGTTGTAATATAATTTTTGCAAAGTTTTGTTTCTCTAACTACTATAGTTTTAGCACACGGTTATTTTTCTACATGTAACCATTTTTTGGGACACCTGGTATATAGATGAGGGCAGCATTATGCAGGCTTTATGATGATTGTCAACATTGATATAAGCTAATAAAGCACAATTTGATACGTGGGCTTATGTGAAGATATGCCGAGATTAGAATCATGTCAAATTCAAACAAGAAATTCATAAGACTGTCATAATAGTGTTTATATATAGTGAAAAAATGTGCTGACAGAGCAATTAGCATTACTACACCCATTCTATGAAATTCGTGAAATGTGAAATTGAAAGATGCAAAACCATGCATCAAACAATTTAGATCGATAACGCAAACTTCATTAATTTTCTTTTGATCATGTAATTTAGATGATATTGTGTAGGCCTTAATGAGCGTTTCTTGGGATGACCCTTTCAGGCCGCAACTGGCCGTTCATAATCGCCTACATGTAGTACAATTTACATTTGTTTATGTTACATTTTATGCTGATATAATATCTGTAATTTTATAATACCGATATAAATTTTGATTTGATTTGATTTGTTTGCCACGTCATATGTTCAAGTTATAGACAGACCCTGTCGGTCGACATTCGTAAGGTTCCGCTAGGGTCCAATACAAAATCTGCAGTAAGTAAAACCCCACATAAAGTAGTAAAAGGTCCAGAAGGTTCCGTTAAATTGGATCCAACCTATATAATCCCTTATTATAACATCCTATCTACTGAATAAACAATCTAGGAACCTATCTAGTTATTTCTGAAATTCATGAAATACGGGTTTTGTTTAAAATATGTTTGACCGATGACATTTGCAGAATTCGTGTACACTAAAGGATAAAAAACAACACTAATCTTTTGGTATCGATTAAGAGGCAAAGTACTTGACCTGTATTGGCCACGCCTGCGTTCCTATAAACGGGAGAAGATTGCATCTATCGGATAATGGGAAAAACTTCGAACATAAACAGGTTACCACAGAAATTAACTTGACAACATGTTGTCAGTTCATATTAATTTCAGTTTCCACCAACAATATATATATAAACCAAGCATTTACCAATGTATGGAGAGGCTTATTTGACATTTATTCCTTAATGTATTTTTTCATAGTTTGATAAACAATGTCGTTGGCTTCCTGTGTTTAACTTAATAATTTAAGACAAATCAATTCAATGATAACTTTTTATTTTCAGACTTCTCAGTCATTATTATAAGAAATGTAAATTAAGCGTCAATAAAAAGTGATATATATGAATATTTGTTTTTGTTATGTGTTTGATACTTATTTACAATGATTACCCAATGACAACAAAACAAGATTATGTATTGTGTCACTGTACAGCAGCACAAACATTATCGATAAAAATGCCAAGCAGCGTTACAAACTTGCAGGGTTGATCATTGTTGATATTATGGTGATATATCGATACCCTGTCTTAATAGTCGCAACGACACGTCCTTTAAGGATGGGAAAAAAATCAAGTTTTGTTGCGACAGACCATCGCGGCAATATTCAAATGTTTCCGTGTTACATTACTCAAAATTGAAAATGCTTGGTCATTTGTCGTATTTACAAGCTTTGGTCGTCTGGTGTAACGAAAGCTACTCCAAAACAACCTTAAGAGGAATCGTATTCGGATCTGTAAGAAAGCATTGAAATGTTATGTGTAATTACATGTTCTAAAATAGTTACAGACACCACAAGGCGACACACCCCAAATTAGCTTGACTTAATGTACAAAATGGCTTCCTAAAAACACCCGAAAACGCAAGAATAAAGCAAGTATTTGTTTCAACAGTGCCGTTTCTTAATTAGTTATGACCTCTTTTAATACAAAATGATGACAAAATTGCACCATGACCGCAAATTTTACGAGATACAGGACATTGGAAGCATCTGATGCCCAATGACACTGACAGAAAAACCTGTAGTACCAGAATTCCCTACAAGTTTGAAGGAAATCCTTAAAATTTTACCAAAGCACTCTTGAGATAAAAAGTGGCATTGGATCAAATTGAATTAAACCCAACTCTATAATTAGAATAAAATATTGACCAAACGTATGGTCCTTCTATATTTTTTTAGGGTTCTCATTTAAAATAGAAGGCAGGAAATGTTTCTAATTTTAGAAACAAGATGTTTCTCCCCATGCTTGGGTTTGCTAGAGTAAAACCCTACCCCCATACACCGAAACGCGAACGCCAGTTTATTTAGTGTTGTGGTTCCCACACACAAACATAAAAATGAAATGAGTTATGATACGTGAAATACACCCGCTAGAAATATAAAACCCTGTCTTTGTGAACAATGTAGATTTATTCCTAGAGAGAAAAAGGAAGGAGCTTCTAAACAACGTCATATGTCATCCCATAGCAGAAAAATACCAACACTTTACATATCATAAAAGATTCGTTCTTTTTTCAGAACACTGTTCAACCTTGCTGTGAGCTAAATTCAGATAGCATTCGCCTTGTCACTTACAAATCATGTTATTTAGCAAGTTAAATGACCGTTTCATGAAATTCATAACGGTAATGCATTTTACTTCTCGCTAAAGAGGACCCTGCTATCAAGAATTTTAATCTGGAATTTAATATAGAAATAAAAACATTTCAAATCCTAGTGTACAAACGAATTTGAGATGTTTATAGTATTTTATTGCGTTTAGTAAAATTACTGTGCGTGCACGTTTACAGATGCAAAAGAAAAGAAAGAAATTAAGGAAAATACAAGAACTAAAGTATAAGCTGTTATTTTTGTAGGTAGTTTTGAAATTTGGATTAAAGGAAATCATGCTTAAAAGTACCTTTTCTGTACTGTTGTTTTAACTTTTATACCCAAAATAATGCTTGAGATTCAAGGACCAAATAGAATATAAATGAACCAGTAAACAGGATCATGCATATCTATTTTTACTATACTTTTGAATACATGTTATATAAGTTCAAAAGCTCAATATCCCGTTGTATTTGTATATTCTGTTATTTTCTTTTCAAACCTTGTCCAGACTTAGAATTTACCTATCTATTTATTAAGTGGGTTCGTCCGTAGTTTTTTTGCCTTTAGATAAGTCTGAAATATTGTAATTTTACATTTATTTATTTTCAAATCCTTGTAATGTTTTTAGTTTTCGCATCACGACGGATATAATCCAATTTATCAACGAGTGATTGTTAATAATTCTTGAATTTCGTAAGTTTATGGTCAAAGATTTAAAATGACCGAGGCCAAAACCACTTCACGTGTTCTTAAATAAAACAAAAATAGTACACGGTTGTATGGAACAATTTACAAAAACTTTTAATGCAAGTACTTTCTTTTAGCACAGTTAAAACTCTTGTTAATA
>JXSR01S073276.1:166389-183601 GCA_000969725.1 Ophiothrix spiculata
TAAATTATTTGCCCAACGTTCTAACAGTGTACAATATAAATACACGGACAAAGTACATAAAAAAAATTGCACTTCGAAATTTTAAATTCTCTATCCCTAAAAGGGCAAATCGTATCCACTCAGGCACCCCCTACATATTGTTTGTCTGTCGATTGCTAAATGCTAGGTTCATAAGTACTCAATTTGCCCAGATTTGGAAAGAAAAGAGTACCAACTTGAAGCATGTATCAGTCAATATATGCACCAAATGGCGTGATTTTCATAATGAAATTTCAATATTTTCTATCTCCTGAGGGAGCACATCCCCCTCACACACCCCTACATATTGCTAAATGCTAAATTTACTAAATTGATTGCTAAATGCTTAACTCATATACTTTGCCCAAATTTGGATAGAAAAAAAGTGCCAACTTGAAGCATGAATCAGACAAAAATATATGCACCAAATGGCATGATTTGCACAATGAAATTTCAAAATGTTCTATCTCTTGAGGGGGCACATGCCCCTTACATGTTTCTCGATTGCTAAATGCTAAACTCATATACTTTGCCCAAATTTGGATAGAAAAGAGTGCCAAAAAGTATGAATCAGACAAAACAATATGCACCAAATGGCGTGATTTGCACAATTTTCTATCTCCTGAGGGGGCACATCCCCTCACACACCCCTTACATATTGTTTGTCGATTGCTAAATGCTAGACTCATAAGTACTTTGCCCAGATTCGGATAGAAAAGAGTACCAACTTGAAGCCTGAATTAGACAAAAATTATATGCACTAAATGGCAAGACTTGTATTTTGAAATTTCAAAATTGTCTACCTCCTGAGGGGGCACATACCCTCACACACCCCTTGCATATTGTTTGCGATTGCTAAATTCTACCTTTTGCCAAGATTTGGATTGAAAAAAAGTGCCAACGTGAAGCCTGAATTAGACGAAAATATATGCACCAAATGGATTGATTGCGTGATTTGCACTGTGAAATTTCATAATTTGTATTTTGGAATTTCAAAATTGTCTACATCCTGAGGGGACACATCCCCTCACACACCCCTTACATATTGTTTGTCGATTGCTATATGCTTGACTCATAAGAACTATGCCAAGATTTGGATAGAAAAAAGTGGCAACTTGAAGCATGAATTAGACAAAAATATATGCACTAAATGGCGTGATTTGTATTTTGAAATTTCACAATTGTCTACCTCCTGAGGGGGCACATCCCCTCAGACACCCCCTACATATTGTTTGTCGATTGCTAAATGCTAGACTCATAAGTACTTTGCCCAGATTCGGATAGAAAAGAGTACCAACTTGAAGCCTGAATTAGACAAAAATTATATGCACTAAATGGCAAGACTTGTATTTTGAAATTTCAAAATTTTCTACCTCCTGTGGGGGCACATCCCCTCACACACCCCTTGCATATTGTTTGTCGATTGCTAAATGCTAGACTCATAAGTACTTTGCCAAGATTTGGATAGAAAAAAGTGCCAACTTGAAGCATGAATTAGACAAAATTATATGCACTAAATGGCGTGATTTGTATTTTGAAATTTCAAAATTGTCTACCTCCTGAGGGGGTACATCCCCCTCAGACACCTCTTCCATATAATTTGTCGATTGCTAAATTATACTGCCCAAATATGGATGAATAAATTGTTAACTTGAAGTATCAATTAGACAAAAAAAAAATGCACCAAATGACGCGAGTTGTGCTTTGAAGACGCCTCTGAGTATGGAGCATCTCGGTCCGAATCCAAGACAAATAAGGGACAAAGAAATAGTATGCATCTTTCCCCGGCCCAGATAGATTTGGCAATGTGTTGCATAAGTGGGGTGAGATAAGGTAAGTAGGACACTATTCAATTTTGCTGGGGCGCCAAAATTAAGTTGTCCTTCCCGGGGTTGCGAATTCCTGGATACGCCTCTGATAACAATGGGTTTACTATATACAAAAACAGTGTGTACTAATTTTTCAGTTTTGATTTTAAAATGTTTGGATTTCGTTTTACTACGCCAAATATCTAACAAGTTTACTTAAATCAGGAGAATGATTGATTTGTTTTTGTCGTGGCAAGCAATTTTACAGTGTGTTACATCGTTGCAACGTTGCAACGTAAATCAGTATGATTATGTACCATACGTTATCAAATATATCATTATTTCCTATATAATAGCTTTAGATTCTGAATCAGATGAAATCTTCTTAATTAACTACCAATTTCCTTTTGGCCTGTGCTTTTCACCTAGGTAAAAGGAATCGCTAGCTCCTCGGATGTTGTACCATGTAAGAATATATGTACTTGACATGTCCAATACCATAAATGCACGTGAAAAGAAACTTCGGTAGGTGAACACAAACGTTTTGATCTTTGGAAAATAATTATAATAATGCAATTATCAACGAAATATTAGTACAAAAATATCATTGCAAAATGTCATTTTCATAGAAATTAGAAAATCATTTATCATTTCAACATATTGTATTGATTGATTATAAATAAACCCGGTTTCTTGTCCTGTCATCGGTAAGTGAATTCCACTAATAACCTTGAACTATTTTTGTCTTCAAATGTTTCAATAATGTATTGGTTTTATGCTTTTGGTTGATTGAAATCGATAAGCAATTCATTACATTTTTATACAAGTATTTGTTATACCCATGACGTAATCTGTCTTGCTCATAGACTTGTAAACCGCATATATATTATATTTATATAATAGAAGATGGTGTTTCCGATCTTACAGGGTGGATCAAAAAACTTAGAACCCAAGTTCAAGGTCACATTTTTGATAGTAATTGTACTTCAATCAACTTGAATTTGCACAGGAATCATTGTTTATACCTTTTAAACAATCCCTGAAAGTTTAATACAATTTGCATCATTTGGTCTTAAGAAACAGCTCTTTATGTAATCCGTCCCTCAAATTGGCTTGTCCACGAAAGCTTTTCTTCGTTTTTTGTCTTCAATCTGTTCCGCACCGTATTTGGTTCCACACGTGTTGTACTGCAGGTTAAATTTATCTGATGAAAGTGATTGATCATCAATTTTGAATTTAATGATGTACCTGAACATAGCTTCAGATAATGGAGCCACAGTTTCAGCAACGTAATGGTTCAGTTCAGATAACAGGTTCATACAAGAGGCCTCTGAACTCCAGCTCACGTAATTTTGATTGTTTTTGTGTATGTTTTTGTATGTTTTGTCTTCTTCGGTAAATGTTTTCCGACAGAGTGGTTGGACTTAGTCACTCAATCCTTGTCAGATAAATTTCAGGTCCTTAGGTGCTGTAAAGTGACGAGATTACATTGAAAGATCAGCTAGGAAAATGCCTTGAAACGCCTTCAATTCAAACAGGGAACGCCCGTAACACAACATGCAGTGCAGAACGTGCAGGTTAGACGGTACTTAAATTGATTACACATCAATGTTGTGTAATCATGTGAAGGGTTTAAGTTAGAAGAGGAGAGTAGCAATCGTGAAAAGCCACTTTGAAATAATATTTTAATAATGGGCTGTATCTTAAAAACCAATGATCAAAACTTGACCAAAAATGCAGGAACGGTCTAAAACCTATCCCACATGATGCCTTTGCCAACTGAAGGTGATAGAGGTACAATTGCTAAGTAAAAATTACTTTGAACTTGGGTTTTGAGTTTTCTGAACCACCCTGTATTTGATAAATGACACATATGACTGTTCACCACGAACCGCCAGTAAAGTTGGCTTTTTTCATTTTGAGATATGAGTCAAATGATTGTAAAAGTCGCGTTCTTGTAAAGAAAGATTTTTGCATACTTAAAATATTCATGCTTCTCCTGGCAAACTATCAGCTTTAACTTCAACTTAAAAGTATTTGAAAAGCAACCCGAGGGAGTGTAAGATTCATTTATTAAAAGTCCAGTAATGTTTTGGCTAAGTAAGCTTTTCTAGTTAAGCATGTTAAGTGCGAGAAACACAAGTGTATGTCGTTTAAGTAATGGGAGAGGGTACTTCATTTGTGTTCACCTTCGGCCTTCGGCCTTTCGCTCATATCCCCCATATCACTTTGTTCCAATTACAGGTGTTTTAATTATATCTGAAGTTATTGTTTTTGATATGGAAATAATAATTATGAATGTATGATTATGTTGTATTTACAGTACCGTTTGAGACTGGTAAAACATATTTTAGGACTGTTATTTGGTATAAGGTATATAAAATACGGTAGGCCTATAATATTATATGATACAATTTTACTATTTCAATTATAGAGGGGGGTTTTCGCTTTGTCTTTCTTCCTCGATGACTCTTTTTTTTTACTTATCTCGTTTCCCGGTTGGTAGTAAAATCATATCATACCGATGTCATGCCGATGTTTCGGTCTTGCCTCTTCCTTTCAATTACCAGACACATATACATGTACTTCAGAGAGACGAGACCTACATGTGTTGAATAACATAATTTTATTATGCGGAAAAACAAGGTTAAGTAAGGGGTAGAAAGACACCCATATTCTATCGTGTCATAATTGGTATAACCTGGTTTCCCAGACTGGTTTGTTAATGGAAGACGGTTTCAACCACTCATATTAATGCATATCATATTTGAGTGCATTATAGTATAGGCTCTGTACCCGCTTTAATGTTCTTTACATTAACATGTTTACATATTGTGATTTGCGCATTGAATCGAAACGATATTAATATAATTATGGACAATGTGGTAATTCGATATATATTCAGTATGTTACACTCAAGTCTGCTTTAAGATACTTAATTACAGAATTATACATTATTTGCAAGCAAAGAAGGAAAAGGGGCTTAACCCAGCCACCTAAGTCCTTCAATCTAATTTGTCCTAAAAATATTGTCAGGAATGAGTTATTACAACAAGGGCCAGGAAAAAATGTGCCATTTAAAAACGGAGGTAAAAAAATTTTACTACCAATAATGAAATGAATAATGAAAAAAAATCCGCTTTCGGAAATTTGAGAAGAAATTCAGAAGTAAATACGCAACCACTATGTATATAGGTAGTAATAAAAATGAGTATACATCATAAGGTTGTGTTGCACTAATACAAAAATCAAGGTTGGTTCCCATAGGCCCATCCCCTTTGAAGTCTGATACATTATAACGGTTTTTCTTTTTGGTAAATTCTACATGTTTACATTTAAATCAACAAGGATATGATTTATTATACAAGATGGAGCGACAACAACAGTGTAAACGAATGTCGTAAAGATTAATTATGCTTAGCAAAATAAATACATATATAAATAAATAAGGTTTTTATTTCAAACTCTAATCATGACCCGCAGGTCAAATTGCTAGAATTTACAAAATTATTAAACACACCTAAACACACAAAAATGCAATTAAGTAGACTGCAGCCCGAAGCGCACGCTACACATTGCAAGGGGCAATGAGGATAATATGCCATGCCGAAGGACACAACACGTTGACACAAGCGGGGCTCGAAATCACAACCTATGAGACGAGCGCCTTATCCACTAGGCCACACGTGTTCCTCATAAAAACCACGTGCCAGCAATCAACAAGCATTTCTAGCTCGCGTTTATTTATTCAAAGGTGCATGGGGTGATTTCTTGAATTTTATAGATTCCTAAATTAAATGTTGAATATTAAACTTTTTATTTTACTTTCTCACTGCACTGTTGGAAGTTGGAAATATGCATCAGTTACACAAAACATATACAAATATCAGTTTTGATTTCAACCTATGTTGGTCTAAAAGGAGCATGTCCGATTTTTCAAAATTTAGTTTTCAAAGTCATATGTAACATGACTATAAGAAAGGTTTAAGTTTCAAATGTTAGCTCAATCAGTCAAACCATTTTGATTTTATGGGTAATTTTGTATTTCATAGACGTCGTTACTGTGTAAACTTGATTATGGTTACCATATTTGGATACAGTTTCATATATATCTTCAAAACGAAACATAACTCAGCTTTGAAAATTCACATATATGAGAAAAATATGAACAATATTCTGGTACCAAAATCTCAAAAGGTTTTGAGGCAATCGGATCAGGATCCTTTAAATAGTATATAAATGTATAAACAGCTACTTTCTAATCTTAACTGCTCATTCGTTGTCAATTCAATTTCAGAGTTGAAGAAGAGCTGAATTCATTCTGAAGTAAAGCTGAATTGATTGTGAAAAGCGATTGTGTTAACGCGTCTCCTAGCTGTCACTTCTTACACCTCATTTGCATCTCAAATGACCCAAGATAATGTTCCAGTTCAAGTGTAGGAACTTGATTTGATTCTTTGTTCTTTAAGATGTTAATCGGAATACTCCCAAGTCTGATATTTGTTTTACGTTCTGGTCCTTTGTCGTACAAATTAGTTAAAATGAGTTCCTTCTAAAACTAAACCCGTATACTATTATCCTTATGTATGAGTTCTCCAACTGAAAAGTTGTTACTTTGCTTGTATGTCTATCTACATTATTACTCTTCTAAGAACCCCTGTTATTTGCGCTACAGTAAACTACATACGTCTTATACAGGGTATTAGGCTAAGAAAATTAATGAAAATTATGGCCATGGGTCAAACAAATTGCAAAAGTAATGATATTTTCAGGATAATATCAGACAAACATATACAACAACATATCAAAAATCTAGAAAAATCTAATTGGTTAAACAGTGATTAATTTGCATAAATTGCATAAAACAAAATGGCTGCCAAAACAGGGGTTAAAATTTAAAAAATGGGTAAATCGTGTTTAGAACCATTCTATTGTGTTCAACTAATCACAAAGAATCAGAAAAAGTATACTTTTACCCATCTACGACGTATGGTTAATGAGTTATATCAAAAAACGTGAAAGTTAATATCATAGTCTCGTGATATGCCCTATGTGAGACAAAAATTTCAAAATCGTCGGATTTTTTTTCAAAATGGTCTCAAATTGTTTCTCTTGCAAAATTATCCACACGAAGTAGTATTTAGCAATGGCTCGGATGTATTATTGCTATGGTTACAGATCAAAGTAAACTTGGGGTTTGAAATTTCATTGTAATGGTAAATATGAACTTTGTTTTGTCTGATACCATAACAACCACTGGTCTAAAGCACTTTAAACTATGACTTCATGTAGACACTTTAGCAAAAGGAATATTTTGAGACCATTTTGAAGAAAACTCGACAATGTTGAATTTTGTGTCTCCCATAGGACCTATTGCGTGACCCCTGATATGACCTTCAACATAATTGGAACTCTAACCATTTACCATACTTCGGGTATATTAGGGTACAAGTATATCAGCGATTATTAAAACGGTAATGATTGCTGAAAGGAAAATACGTTTAAGTATCGTTAGATAAATGGGTGCGAAGTTAGTTTATATTGTAAAACCCAGTTGACAAAATATTTTAACAATTTAGAATAGGTTTTTAAAGACATCAGAAACTGGCGACTACTTAAATGTCACTTCTAATGCAGTATTTTGCATCACAAAACGTTTCGCAGTATGTTATCGAACACGTGTTTCTACCACTATGTATTACCTACGTTATCGGGTGCTGTAACGAAATATTTGTGCCGCTTGTATTAGCTTGAACTGGATTCTGATTTTGTATATCTAAGAATGCTAAACTGAATTATATAAAAAGTTGCATTTACATTTTACGGTCGTTTTTAGAATAATTACTAAAAGTAACGATCACCTTTGACACAAAAAACATACACAATGGAGCACACACTCACAAGAAATTATTGTTGTCATATTTGCACTAATTTATCCTTTATGTGTGACCATTAATCATAAACCAGTCGTAAATGCAGCCTTTTGTCATTTTCACTTTTTTGAACATTTGCATATACCATGTTATAAGAATTAAAATACCTCATTGAACTACACCGCTTTCTGGGAGACAAGTTATGTTCCGCCAAATGTTGCCTGGGAGTAAATGGTGAAACTTAGATAAACGTGCTCACAGTTTACTAAGCTCTTCAATTTATGTTGATTATTCTCAGAATATACAGATATATTTTATATTTCCTATCAATTTCTTGAAAAGAAACTTTGCAGGTCTTTTGAAATAAGCATAAGGATTGCAAATCTGTCACATTTTCGGCAAATTACAACCTTAGCATCCATATTTTCACCTGTAGCACAAAATGAAGTTTGCTGCATTTACGGCTGTATAGAGATGAACAGACACATAATGCGCCTCGATTTGACTTTACATTGTAATATTAAGGTTAACAATGTTAACTGACAGAAGTGCGTGTTAATAAAAATTTTCTTGGTAAGCTTAATGTCTTATCGTTAATGATATACCTATGTATATATGACATAAATCATATGTTTATATGAGCAAAATGAGGAATCCCATTATGATAAAAACTGTAATTGTTTTATAGAAATGAAAGTCACATGCCAATGTCTCACGAAAACATCAGAGTTACATACATTTCATATAGAACTAAATCAATTATTCCTGTTTAATATCCGTTATGTGTTGTTTGCTGGTACATGTCATTTCCTTAACACTAACCTCCATCAACTTCTTTGATAAACATTGACTTTGGTTGTAGAAATATAAGATCTCACACCCTTTCTATCTAAGCGACTATGAGGGATATTCCATTAAATTGATTGTTGTTAAAATATACTTAACAGCATGATTTTCTACACTAAAATATATTATTAGGAACAAATATTTTTTTTTTAATTTAGTAATGTATTTCTAGAAACAATGTCACCGAATTGTCATCCTCCGGAGAATGAAATATTAAAAGCATAAAGAATATTCTGTTTTACAATAATGTTCAATTTCAATAAGACTGGTTTCGGATATTTGTTATTAGTTGGAAGTACTTTCTAAAACCGCAATAAAATCAGTAGGTGTTGGGAAAGTTGAACTTGCTGTGGAGATCGTGGCTAATGCCTTTAATTCAGCATTTTTTGCTGTTGTCCTTATTGCAATCGTATTTTCTAATGGAAAAAGAAATATTAATCATGCATGACACTAAAATAATGTAATACCGGCCTTTTTATCATTTTTAGGAGCAAGTCCATCTCAAGGCACAATGACATAACAAGAAAATTGTAAACACACTGGTAGCGATACTTTTAACTTATATTACATACTTCAACAATGTAACAAAAATGTGTAATTAAAACTTTGCAATGTCGTTTTTTCATATTCTAATTAGTACGATACAAAATATTCCCTATGGATTCCTGAAATATAAAAATAGCTATGTGTTATAATGCGTTCTATCTAACGTGAGAAATCGGGTTAGGTTAAGCTAGATTTTTGACACTTCAGAAGTCCCGAATAGACATAACATTTGACGCACCGTTGCTTAAGACAAGTCGATAATCAAATTTGCATCGACTTACACTTCAGGTGTGATTTATTTCAAAACGGTTGATAATTACCTACATTGACAAATAGTGAATGCATGAAATAAAATCTTAAAGTTCAAAACTCAACGTCAAATTACCAGTATTAATGGTTTTCTGTTCCGTTGTGCGGTATTATATTCGATTGATTCATAACACTACTTAAGTTAGTGTCATACTAATTTATTGCTATGTATATGCGTTTTGTCTTGCTATTTGTTATGTGCAATAATATTGTCAAATTATAGTGAAAAGGTCGACTTAAATCATTAGGGGAAATATAAATGGTCTGTCTAGGAGATTCGAGTCATTCAAGGATTGTGCATTTTTGTCAAAATTATCCCATTCAATTTCAATTTTCAATTTATTTCGTTCATATGTATTTCTACCAATAGATATAACACTATACCTTAAGGGGAGATTCAGAATCTTTTCTAATCTGAAACATGTTATCTTTTTTTTAATTCCTTCGTGCAAATAGCATTGCCTTTTACCATGTTAAGTTAAAGGCTATGCATGTATATATAATCTGTCACACATGTATACGCTTAATTATCTGTCCAATGTCAAATTGTGAACTTGTGAGTTGCAAAAGAGGACGTTTCAAATGCAGTAGTGGTAGCAGTCCTAATCGTATCGGAATAATGATGATATGCATGCTTTTGCTTTAAATTTTGAATTAATTGTGATAATATAATTTTAAGTGTTCTAAGTGTTGCAAATTACACACATGATAAATTGGTTGAATTTATTAAACACTAAATTTATCTTATTTGGCATTTACATTCCTGATCAGGCTCTCTTTGACAAATCAGGTTTCTTTGCAATTTGTATAATTCAGGTAATATCAATTAGGAAATCAAACAGTACTACATGTATATATAAATTCTTTTTCAAATTGAAACAAGAAAGAAAAGAACAAATTATCTGTTTGCATATGTCACTTTAAATCAGTTTGCATGTGTCATGTTGTGAATGACTAACAGCCTTCTTTAATAACTGATTCGAAAGTGAACAAACAATGGTAAAACATTCAACGAACATTTCCCCTTCTCTTTAATATACGTGATGTTTAATTATGTAATATCCATTAAATAAATTTTCAGGAAAACCGCCAATCCCATTTATTAAACTTTTAATTTTTAAAATACCCAATACAGAATCAATTGGCATTGGTTAGAATTCTAAAAGATTGAAGTATCTAGATATTTCATTCTGAAAGTCGAAATATTAATTAAATAACATTTTCTTAATATTAATCTTTCTTTATCAGTATTGACTTCCTTGTATTCTTCTTTTCATGAATAGAATTAAGTCGTATATAAAGATTTCCAGTCCTGTATGCAATAAAAGTTTCAAAATAAACCAAATGTGACTTCTGTTCTTTCAGTCATTCTTAAATTTCAAGCAGTTAATTGCTAGATTTAAGCGCAAAAGAATTTATCATATAATGAACATTAGTCTCAAGATTCCCTGACGACTTAATAACTGAAATGCACAATGTTTTCTAAATATATTGTGATAAACGTTTGTTTAAATTCTGAGTAAAATACTTGGTTTCTTAAATTTCGTCGTAGTGTCAAAATGTACCATTTTCAAATCAAATAATAAACTTAATAGCTGATAACCCATTTGAGGTTGATGAACCTCTAAACCCAACTCCTGAACAACTACTATACTCTCTCAACCTTGAAGTATGAAGCAGCCAATTATTAGACTCTCTTACGAGATCCATAGCTTTTTTTCTTGTATTATACAGCATTGTGAACTGGTACTTTTGTGTTATGAAAGATACTAGCAATGATTGATAAGAATCGATTAAGACCAAATCACCGCGTATTGATATAGTTTGTGCATACATTTTTTTTGCTACCATATGGAAAAAACATTGAACATAAGTTTTTCTGAATATTCAGCAAGACCAGATTCCTTATGATTCGAAAAAATCCCGGACTAATTTATTTCCCCGTATGGTCATATTGCTTTATGCGCGTTAATTGACTGCTTGCTGCATACTCTATAAATGTTATACCAATGATTCAACTTTCTACAAATTTAATATAATTGCTCTTACACTCATATTTTTATTCCAATATAAGGTAATTCCTGTATGGTCGGTTTAAAAAAAAAGTGAATTTAAGATAGCTATTATTAAACCACCTTTATTCTATCAATTAGTAAAGGACTGCATACACATTTTCTAACATTAATTTTTGACATTTTGTTTTCAATACAGTTGAATCAATGTAAAGAGTAAAGAGACAACAATATATTTTAATTGTTTATTGCAGTAATCTACGACACATTTGTATATACATCTGTTCTCCTTATTGAAACCAAACAAAATTTTAGTACATTTAAACTTTTTTATTAGGCGTTCACTTCGATGACGTATTGGTTTACAAACAAAACAAAACGAACGTTAATGCTATCTTATATGATTTCCGTAGATTTGGTTTCATCTATTGGAGATATATGAATTTTTATAATGTAAAATAAGAAACGCACTAGAGCTGTCAAGCAATTTTTCCAACCAATCAAATATCATATCCTGTTACTTAACGTAAATCAAAGGCCATTGCCTTAACAACAAATTGTCTTAACTTTAAATGCTTAGTGTAATCTACATCATCGGTGTCGGAAATAAATAGCACTGAGTTAATCTTCCCTGTCAATCATTGAGGTAAATATATCACAATGCAGCCATGAATAAATATAAGATTTTCAGTCATGTCATCCTGCACTGGTTTAACAAATAATTTCATATTCTCAATGGCAATCATTGATGGTGTTTTTAAACCAAAATTTCAATTCATAAATTTCACAATATGTATGATTTGATTTGATTTGATTTGATTTTATTCAGCATATCATACAGTCAAATAAACAATTGCACATAAGATATAAATCTTTTCAATATACACATATAAAATTTGAAAAGAATTGACCTAAAATATGCCAAGGATAACCCTTAAAGTCAAAGACTTATTTCCAAAGGGGTCCTTATAGTAAAAAAAAACCCCAACAATTATACATGATTAAATACTATTGATACAACCTCAAAACACGTAACTACTAAATAACACAATTTAAAAAAAAATAGACATCCAAGCAAATAAGTCAAGCAAATAAGTTTTACATTTTGTCTTATATACATGTTTAAAAGAGCTTGATTTGACATCCTCCGGCAGCTGATTCCAATTACGGATTGCATTGTAAAAGAAAGATGCAGAATCAGCTGTTTTGATTTTTGGGATTTGGAAATTAAAAGAGCTACCCCTTGTGTTGTAATAATGGAGATTAGCCGATTGGATAAAATTTTCTTTCATGTAGCTTGGACAAGAATCATTAAAAATGTTGAAAACATGATTAAGACGGAGCTGTTCAGCTCTGGTACTGATGTTTGACATGCCTAACTTCTTTAAATCATCTTTGTTAATATGATACATATAATCTTTACCTAAAATAAAACGAATAACTTTGTTCTGAGCTCGCTGCAATCTGTTTGAATGATAATTAGAGATTGCACAGTACCAGGAGGATATAGAATAGTCGAACAGACACAATACAAGAGCTGAACAGATCATTTTCTTCATTTTTTGATTTAAAAAATTTGCCTGACAATAAAGAAATTTCAAACGAGAATTAACTTGCTTCACAATTTTAGTTGCAATTTCATCACCATCAAGGAATTGATTAAGTTCAAGCCCAAGATAGACCACAGTATGTTTGGACTGGATTATTTGACCATTACTAAGAACAATAGAAAAATCAGTAATATTATTTACTTTACGTTTAGATCCAAAGAGAATCAGTTCGATTTTCCATGTATGAAGAGACAGATTATTCTCGATAAGCCATTTATTGCAACTCTCTAAATTATCACGAAGAACATGACTGATTCTCTCTGGATCTTTGTCAGAATATATCAAAGCACTATCATCTGCACAAGAACAAAAGCGGTCCCAATATGCTTCCTTGAGGAACTCCGCATGTTATGGTTAGAGGATCAGACTCAATCAGATTCAACTCCACCAATTTGAACAATTTGTTTGCGATCACTAAGATACGACTCAAACCAGGCTGTGGACTTGACACCCATGGCAGACAGTTTGTTGCACAGGATTTTATGGTCAACATTGTCAAATGCCTTCTGAATGTCCAATAAAACCATTCCAGTGTAGAGACCAGCAGCCGTTTTCTTTCTAATATGATCTTGGAGATGGATGAGACAAGTGTCAGTTGAGTATGATCCTCTGAAACCTGACTGAAATTTATAAAGGAGTTTATTATCAACCAGATATTTATCTAGTTGAAAAAACACAGCCTTTTCTAATATTTTTGAGATGACAGGCAAAATGCTAACAGGTCTGTAGTAACCTGCATCCAGTCTGCTCTTCTTTTTGTAGAGAGGGATGGAACAATGCCTGACCTGAAATTTATTATGAAAGTGATGGGTACTCTTTATAGCTTCAGCTGCATCTTTAATGAAACGGGCTGGTAGATTGTCAAGCCCAGTACTTTTACTTATGTTAAGGCTGTTAAGTTCCTTGAGAACAAACTCTTCACAAACCTCTTCAAGATCTAAGGAATTAGACTGAACATTCTGTATCAACACTGTAAGCAAAATTTGTCTGCTTTGGAAGTTTACTAACTAAGTTTGCAGCAATTTCTGTAAAAATGTGATTGAAATGATCAGCAACAGGTTTTTTGTCAAAAAGCTTTTCACCATTAACATCTAAAACAATGCCGGTAGAAGAATCCTTTAGAACCTTTCTGGTACCCAAGGGTTTTCAGTTGCTTCCACAACTGCTTTGGATTGTCCTTATTTTCTTCAATATGAATATAAATTTTATATGAATTTTTAAATTTCACAATAGCAGTATGTATTTAAAAATATGTTTTACACCAAATATAAAATAACTAGAGCTTTGTGAAAGGCATAAATAAAATACTGTTTAGACTTGTATTATTTTCTCGTTATTGTCCTCAAAAACACTTCTCTATGATATACAAGAAATACAGCATCTATCATTAATCATATGATGGTATTGTATGTGCCATCAAGCATAACTGATGACAATAATACACATCTCCGTAAGGACAAGATATGGTGTCAAGAGCTTGTATCTATTCCGTCCCCTGGAGTCTCTATTCAAATGATTATGTAAATGCATATTATTTATTGGCAATTCGATTCAATGAAATAGTATTGAAATTCACACGAGCTATTTTCTATTTTATGATATTTAATTAAAATACAAACAGGTCAGGGTTAAACATCATACGTCGTCGTATAAAAATGTATATGAATTGTGTAATGTTCGTAAAACTAGCTCCATCAAATTACATTCAAGTATTTATTAAATATGGTTTACTTTCAAATATCAAATTTGAACGACCTTTTTGCGACATTATGACCTAACTCAAACGCGATTACATACATTGATTTTTGTCACTTGTATTTGAAGGGTGCTCCTGGAAAATGAGAGGAAAGTCGCCAATTTCAAACTTCAGTCTTTGACATATATTCATTTTCCATAATGTCAGCTTTCAAATGGTATATCATTATGTCACTCTTTCTTTTCCAATTCTTCATATAGAGATCAAAATGCAATGCAATCTAAGGAATATCTGGCAATAAAAAATGCAGGGTGGTTCAAAAACTCAAAACCTAAGTTCAAAGTCATTTTTTACTTAGTAATTGTACCTCTATCACCTTCAGTTGGCAAAGACATCATGTTGAATAGGTTTTAAACCATTCCTGCATTTTTAAGTTTTGATAATTGGTTTTTAAGATACAGCCCATTATTAAAATATTGCTTCAAAGTGACTTGTCCATGATTGCTTCTCTCTCCTTCTGACTTAAACCCTTCAATGGATTACACAACATTGATGTGTAATCAATTTAAGTACTTTACCTTGCACGTACTGCACTGTATGTTGGGTTACGGGCGTTCCCTGCTTGAATTAAAGGCGTTTTCAAGGTATTGTCCTAGCTGGTCTTTCAATGTAATCGTGTCACTTCACCCTGTTTACAGCACCTATAAGGACCTGAAATCTATCTGACAACGATTGAGTGATTAAATCTAAGCACTCTGTTGGAAAAACATTTACCGAAGAGGACAAAACAAACAAAAACATACAAACAATAAAAATTACGTAAGCTGGAGTTCAGAGGCCTCTTGTATGAACCTGTAATCTGAACGGCACCATTACGTTGCTGAAACTGGGGCTCCATTATCTGAAGCTATGTTCAGGTACATCATTCAATTCAAAATTGATAATCAATCACTTTCATCAGATAAACATGCGTTATTTAACCTCCAGTACAACACATGTGGAACCAAATACGGTGCAGAGCAAGGGGAACATATTGAAGACAAAAACAAAGAAAAGCTTTTGTGGACAAGCCAATTTGAAGGACAGTTTACATAAAGAGCTGTATTTTTGAGCAAATTCAAGTTGATTGAGGTACAGTTACTGTCTGAAACGTGACCTTGAACTTGGTTTTTTTTGATCCACCCTGTAGCCGAAAATGAATGTTAAAGTTGTTGAATACATAATAGTGTATAATATCAAAATTCGATCAATTAACTTTGAATAGTCGCACCTCCCTTCATAATTCTTTCGAAAGTCGAGATATAGGTAAAGTCTTATGCATAAATGCATTTTAAGTAAAAAAATAAAACGAAATTTGACCTTTTCACCATTTTTTTAACATTAGAAGTCATTTCTTCAAAATCTTCATTCGTGACTTTCCGATCATTTTGCCAGGGCAACCCACTTGTAGATACAGAATTACAAAAAAGCGTTTTCTTCAATACTGATAATGACGTAAAAGAGACAAATCTATAGTTTCCACACCGCGTATATGTTTCTGTCAAGTATCACCGATGAGAATATGTTTAACACCTCCGAAAAGCCTAGAACAAGAACTTGTGTCAAGTGCATGTAAGTGTTCCGACCCCGGAGTCTATGTTTCAAATGATTATGTAAATGAATATTACATTTTTGGCAAATTGATTCAATGAAATAGTACTGATATTTGCGCCAGCTTATATCAAGCATTTTTTAATATACTTTGATTTAAAATAGATTAGAGTCATATATCTTTAATGTGCTTTGGTAAAAGTACGAAACAAGACACACAAACTACTTGCAAATAACATACAATAAGAAGACCTTTTCAGAACAATGCATTATGAGCATTTTTGTTTAATCTTTTCGTATATTTCATTTTTGATATTCTTTTAATGTTGCATATTTGCTTTGTAGTGTCTAGATATTAGAAGTAGACTATTTCACGGGCATTATCGTCCTTCCAGCCTTCTCCTCCAACTTTTTTTTTAAATTTTATTTTGTGCTATTGATTTAATGTTTTACATATGTAAATAATGTGAACTTTAAAAGCACAAATAGTTAATATGCGTCTTCACTTAAAGCCAAAAGGGAGTCAAGTGACTCTTAAAAGGGTGTCCAGCATCCATGACTCTCACGAGGAGTCACGTTGACTCTCCTGAGGAGTCACGATGACTCTCATGGCAGTTAACGTGATTCCTCATGAGAGTCATTGATGCTGGACTCTGGAAAAAGAGTCGAGCTGACTCCTAAGTAGGAGTCACTTCAACTCTTCAAAAGAGTTTAAGTGACTCTTTTGGAGAGTCATGATATTTGACTCTCCATGGGAGTCAAGTGACTCCCGTAATGGAGACAATATTGACATAGAGTCAAAATTTTCTGGACTCCCTTTTGAGAGTAACCTTGACTCCCTTTTGGCTTTCAGTGTTATTATTAGAATAATTTAGTGTTAGGCGTTATTCATTTTTAACAACTC
>JXSR01S073277.1:0-13371 GCA_000969725.1 Ophiothrix spiculata
GTTTCCTAGAATAACAAGATTTTATTATGAAGGAGCTACACTGCTGTTTCTTAAGAATGCAAGAACAAGATGTTTAATTAACTAGACAATAAGGAAGCAAGTACTATTGATGCTAATTTTGCCCATTTTTATAATTTTTTAAGGAAGTGTGTCTAAATAAATGTAATCTTAATAAATGGAAGCATCAGAATAATGGAAGGATAAAGAAAAAAAATGTATGAATTTCCTTTTTTGACCATTTGAAATTTTACATACATTCCGTATGTGGGATGAAATATGAAAAAAAATCTTTAAATTTTGTTTGAGAGAATTGTTTAAAGTCATTCAACACAATCTATGATTTTTGTTGTTTCTAGTGTAAGGAAAACAGCTGATAACAAAGTACAAAACTAATTTAATAAAGATCATAGAAATAAAAAATGACAAAACAATTACAAAGATACTGGTAAATTGTTGGTCAAAATTCAGATTATAAACGCCGTTTGGTAACCATATTGCATCAAGCGATGTTTAAATAAAGTCAAATGTCATACTTCTTGTTCGACACAGGATTGTATGTTTATTTCTTTAAAAGTTAGAATAAAAAACACTGAACAGTCTTTGAGATAATGAAGCATGTGTGTAACAGTGCGGCATGTTATCATTTTTAGGGTAAATGCCTTTGGCCTAGTGATATGGTGGGGTGCTGAGCTGGATCTTCACTTACAACAAGGAGTTTGTTGTAAGTGAAACTTTGATATTAAAAATCTGATAATATTAACTATGATCCCCATGCAAATGAAATACACACAAACCATATAATCTTTCAGAATATGCTATCCTTGTAAACTGATTGCTGTTACAATTACATCATCCCTACACAACATGAACTAGCTTGGTTTAGGGGATGTACTATAACGGCACTGCAAACAAATTTAGTATCAAATAAATAGTTTTTCCCTTATTGAAATCACAAGACATTTTTTAGAAGATTCCATGTCGCTATTAAAAAAGTTTTGTGATGATATATGAAATTTGAAAAATAATTTTCTCAAAATGGGGATTTCATGAAATTTTATACATCGTGAAATTCACTAAATTAAATCTTATACAAAGTCTAGTGCAAAGTATTTCTTAACATTAGGCTTGATCAGATTGAATTTCGCTTAGCCAAATTGAACCTAGTTAGTTGTAACTGTATTCAATTTATGATCAAATCACTTCACGCTAGTTTAATTAAATGGGCACTGTTTAGGTTGGAAAATGTCAACATACAATGGGTTACGAATTGATCTGGTTCTGAATGGTTAGTCTCCTCCTCAACTTATGAAGGGTTAATGCATTTACTCTCCATCTCATAAGGGTTAAAAAGAGGCGCCTTGATATGTTAGAAAGAGTTGACCTTAACACGGTATACATTTCAGTACAGTCGTCGTGGTGATGTAAACTGAGCTGCGAGGGCTAGTTTTCTTGTGTAATCCAAGATGAAAAAACATGTTGAAGGGAGTGGAAACCGAGGGTAATTCAATTCTCATGTAGGGATGTGTGAAAGCAAATGTCCTCGTAAGGTTTTATCTCTTGTTAAAGCAGTTAATACCAATTTGGGTCTAGTTTCTGAAGTTGCCATGCTGTTGACATCAAACGAAACCTATAGGCAGAACAATAATTTATCAGACAGTTTAAAAAGAAATCCAGAGTGCAGGGCCCAACTGTTTGTTAATGCAAGCCCTGCCCTGGAGTTTTGTTTACATTGTCTTATGATTTTTTATTTTGCCTATAAAAAGCTTTATTTCATTAATGTCAATCAACTTGTTGCAATATACCTTTAACCACACTTATTGGAAACTCAAAACAAACAGATAAAACTCACATTTAGGAAAACATTTGTCAAACTATTACACTTGATTTTCCAATTAGTACAATACGGCTATCTCAATTCCACAAACTTGCAATGCATAACACTTAATTACATATCTAAATTACAAACAAATTATTATTCCTTATTTTTCTTAAACATATACAATTTATATCATACTCTATGCGAATAAAAACAATTTAGACCATTATATTAAAGATATTTTACAAAATTTTGCAGACACACCACCCTAATTTATCTCAAATTTAATTTTTCATATACCTTGTTTAGATGTTGATTTGAAATAACTGGGAATTCGTACTGTATGGCTGGTCATACTAAAACAAAAATGATATTTCTAAAAATTGTATTATTATTTGAGGGCAGTTGATATTTCTTTAATTGAAATGATTTTAAACTAAAAACAAAATTTACAGATATTAAACTATTTCTGATATCACCTTTTTAGTGCATTTAAAGTATTAGAAAGTAACATTATGTAATATTCAGTTGGTTAAGCAAATACACCAGGCAATTACAAATAGTTTATTTAAATTTCCGACTAATCTAGTATAAAGTAAGGTTTTAATCATCATCATTATCAACGCATCAAAAAGCAATTTGCCTCATTTTGTCCATAAAGCATATGCTCACTATATCATTAATATAAACATCTCCCGTTCTAAACATCCAAACACGCCTCCAGAGTAAACAACATCCCCCAATGGTACGAGTTTTATTAGGAAACACCTATCTCATGTGGCAATCTTAACCCATTATAGCACATCGTTATCAAAGAATACTCAGACAATGTTGTTTTTAGAAGGAGCCGACAGTTCTTTAGTTATGGGAGTTGAAAGCTGACCGACTCGGATTGCAGGCTGTGAATAACAATAATCATGTGCGTTTTTTAATTGCAAACTTCAGACACTTATCATTGTACTTATATGTGATTCTAAATTAATGTTCAAGAAATTTTGTATCAGAGTAGAAAAAGTAACTAAGTTTTTGCATCACTACCACTTTTGAAAATATTTCATTCAATTATTTTCAATAATCTTTTCAGCCATTACTCAAGGTTTTTAATGTGTTATTTTGAATTTGTAAATATCTTGGTTCAAATTGTGTTTATTTAAAATAATGATAACAATAAAAAGGCTTACAACCATCCTTGCAAATTATTAAGAAAATGCAGAATCAGGGTGAAAGCTTAATGCGCATTCATAAGGCATTTCTAATATCCTGCTATAATTTGTTAACAATGTTATTCTGACTCTATGGTCCATATGCACAAAAGAGGTTTAAGAGTTAGACCAGGTTTAAAGTTAGACATGTTTAAGTCAAAATTTGTTTTACAGGTAAATATATTTTCGTAACCAATACTGTCATATTTTGTGTTGTTTATAAGAGTTTGGTTGAATCTTCAATATTTTAAAGCAGTGCAGTTAAAATATGTTTCATAAGGTCCTTTAGTGGCAGAAGTAATTTTGACTTGGACCCAGTCTAACTTTAAACCCAGTCTAAATCTTAAACCTCTTTTGTGCATACGGGCCTATCTGTTTATACCAGTGGGAAAAACAAGAGCAATAAAACAAATTAAAAGTAATGAACATTATCAAAATCCAGAAAAGAAGTATAATTTACAAAGAAATTGATTAAAAGAAAATAGTATATTGTTGCATTTTGAATACTGGAATATAAAATATAAATGGCATAGCTAAAAGCCAAGGATTAAATCTGCCTGGTGCCATTTTAAATTGCATTACAAGTGTCCACATCTTCCCCTGAGGCTGACTGGGTCAGACCACCTCAACATGCTGCCATGTTATTGCATCGCCAGTTTGTTATTTCTCTCAATATTTTGACACAACCTCTTAATAAGGTGATCTGTGTATTACAACATGAAATGCCTTAGTACAGTGTCATATGGTGATGTCGACTTATACTGTATAAACAAATTTAATGCCATATCTAATTCTTTCTTCAGCAACATAGAATACAGATGACATGGATAGTAGTTGAACTGCAATTGCATGACAGTTTACTGCAATAATACAGGTGCCATAGTAACTATTAAAAACTCTGTAACATTAAAAAAACTCCTAAGAGAAAGATTAGGAATAATTTTGTGGCTGATCTTCTTTAAACTTAGATAACATTGAAATATTATCATATTAGATTAATTCTTAATTTCAAAAACATTTATTAATGGAATTTCTTAATGATTTTTTGGTTAATCTTGAAGATTAAGCAACACCTCTACTGGATGTTGAACTAGTGTATTTTGAATGAAAATCTTCTTGGTGCTATTCTACATTAAGAGTAGCCACACCCTCCCTGAGGCTGGCTGGTGTGATACAATGATGTAGATGTACGCTGACAGTATAAACACTTTTAATGCCATATCTTATTCTTTCATCAGTTATACTGAATACAAATGATATGGATAGTAGTTCTAAAGAGAAAGATCATGGTTAACTTCCTGCTGAGCTTCTTTAAACTAAAAATATTGAAATATTATCATGTTAGACTAATTCTTAATTTCAAAAACATTTTATTAACAGAAATTTCCATTTCTTAATGGTTTTTTAGTTTAAACTTGAAGTATTACGTAACACAATGTACAGCAGTGGCGTAGCCAGGGGTGGGCAAGGTGGGCGAAATGCCCACCTCGGAAATTTTTTGGAGAAATTTTGAAGACCTGGGAGAAAAATAAAGGGGGCAGGAAATTGCCGTTTTTCCATAAAATTACGACAATTAAAGCTGAAAATTGCTAAAAATTAGGTTGAAAACTTCATAAAGCACAATATTTGGCGGTTTTTCTTGAAAAACCCAGCCGAGTCGGCCCCTTGGAACCCCTGTAAAGTCGCTCGATAAAATCCATTGGAGAAATCTTGGGTGGTTTGCCCATGGGGCTATAAAATAGCCCCATGGTTTGAAATAGCCCCCATGGTTTGCCCACCTCTGGAGAAAGGCCTGGCTACGCCACTGATGTACAGGATGTTGAGCTGGTGTATTTTGAATGAAAAATATGCTTGGTGCCATTATGCATTGTATTAAGAATAGCTACATTTCCCCCTAAGGATGACGGGTAGGACAATCTCAACTTGCTACCATGTTATTGCATCACCACTTTGTTAATTCTCTCAATATTTTAACACAAATTCTCTCAACATTTTAACACAACATCTTAATACGGTGATATGTGTATTACAACATGAATTGCCTAAATGCACTTTGATATGTGATGTCGACTTAAACTGTGTAAACAGATTTAATGCCATATCTAATTCTTTCTTCAGCAACATTGTATACATCTGACAAGGATTGTATTTTAATGGAAAAAATATTTAATAGTGTATTATTTACCTGAACAGTTATTGAAAATGAATGGCTTTAGCAGGGCACGTGTCTGGCTTTTTTTACTTGGGTCTATCTATTGTAATGTAAAACTGGACTTAAAGCATTTTACCAAATATTAACAATTTTACCTACAATTTTGATATCATCTCCATTGAATTAGATTACAAATATGCAGGCCCGTTGCCCGGGGGGTGGGGTGGGGAGATGTGATGGGGGTGTCACACACCCAAAAAATGACAATGTAGAAAAAAGGTCCACAAAAATTTCCTACATGTCTACCAAAGGAACACGTAAATGCAGGTTGTTTAATAAAATACTACATAAGATGCTTGGAAAACTACTGAAAACCTTTAAAAAAACAACACTGAAATTAGTTTAGGGTCGACCAAAACAAATTTTTCCTCAAAAAGTGAAAAATCTGCACCCCCTTGAAAAAATCCTGGCTTCGGGCCTGCAAATATGTATATTCACATGTTTTATTTTAGTGATTAGTACTTGTAAAACGAAAGTTCATTTTAAGTGAAAATGTTTTATATAGCATTACAGTATGTATGTTAAAAGATTTTGTGTAGCGTGGAAAAATCCCAGGGAAAATCTGCTTGGTGCCATTATACATTGTATTAAGAGTAGCCACATCCTCCCTATGGCTGAATGGGTCAGACAACCTTAACTTGCTACCATGTTATTGCATCACATGTTTGTTTTTTCTCTCAATATTTTGATACAACCTCTTAATAAGGTGATCTGTGTATTACAACATAAAATGCCTTAACACAGTGTGATATTCATGTTATGTTGACTTATACTCCATAAACAGTTTTAATGCCATATATCATTCTTTCGTCAATGATATTGAATACAGCTGACATGGAAAGTAGTTTATTTAAAATTGAACCACAATTGTATGACAATTGCTGCAGTGATACAGGTTCCATAATAACCCTAAAAAACTCAATTATCATTTTAAAAAATAAGACATTTAAACCTCACCCCTACCACCAAATAGATTGATTAAAGCTAACTTTATGACTCAGCTTCTTTGAACTTTGAAAATATTGAAATATTTTTATATAAGATTAATTCTTAATTCCAAAAACATTTTCTTAAGGGAAATTTTTAAATAATTTTTTGGTTTAAGCTTGACGATTAAGTAACACCATGTACTGGGTGTTGAACTTGTGTATTTTGGATAATAATCTGCTTAGTGCCATTAGGCCCCATACGCATTGTATTATGAATAGTCACATCCTCCCTGAGGTAGGCTGGGTCAGACAACCTAAACTTGCTACCATGTTATTGCATCGCCACTGTGTTATTTCTTTCAATATTTTGACACAACCTCTTAATAAGGTGATCTGTGTATTACAACATGAAATGCCTTAACGCAGTGTAATATTGTTATGTCGACTTATACTGTATAAACAGTGTTAATGCCGTATCCAATTCTTTCTCCAGAAATATTGAATAGAGCTGACAGGGATCTTAGTGTTGACAAAATTAAATTGAAGTATTTGCCTCTTTTAAGATTAGTGAGAAGGGGTTCAGCATGAGTACAGTTATGTAACATTGTCTATGTCAATTTACATATCAATGCAAATGATAATGCATCAAGTTATGTCTGCAGTGCCTTAAGGTATCTAATATGTGCTCAAGAATGTAACTTTGACATTGTTATCTTTAAAAGTGAACTTTGTAAGCCTTTTTATATGAAAGAGTTATGAAACATTCATCTACAACGAAAATGCAACAGTGGGTTGCTCATGCAAAATGAGAGAAAATTCGCAAATGTACATTTTGAATAAGTGGCATCTAAAGTTAAATAGGGTGAAAAAGTCAGATTGTGCAATTATTCACGGTCAATTGATTGCATGTTGCTAAAAAACACTGTAGTAGTAATCAGTATCTTTGAAATTGATTTGCAGCTAATTTTTATTCAAATATATTCAGTGGACTGCTTTGGATCTCGATCTCTAAAAAAATGCAGAAAGAAAGTGTGACATATTATATATCATTCAAAAGTTGCGATTATAGAGAATTAAAGTATGTCATCAACTCAATTTTGAAATTTGCATCTTTCCTCTAAATTTGCCAGAGCACCCTTCAAATATATTTGAAAGAATGGTTTGGGATTGTCACATATACCAGTCAAGGATTCTTTTTACCTAAAAACACTCAATTTTGATAGATAAGACCTTGAGGATGAAAAGTGGAGCATGAATTGCCTTCTTAACTGTCACATGCCAATTTTATAATAGGGACAGAAAATCATGAGATATTTGAAATTTCATCTGGTCCAAAAAACACTTAAATGCAGTTTTATTGGTCCGACAGAACATTAATTAGAGCAATAAGTGTAACTTGGTCCACATTGCTCACATGCAAGTTAAACTTGTAGATTTTTCAAAGCTTGAATGTTATAGGTTCTAGTAAAAACATTTGTGACCATCCATCCCAAAACAGCTGTAAATGTCATTTTCACTTTTTGAAATATCTGCAGAGATCAAGTTATAAAGATTAAAATGATGCCTCAATGAACTTCACTCAATTTCCAGTAGTCAAGTTATGTTTCGCCGAACGTTGTCAGGGAGTAAAATGTATAACTTTGATAAGCGCGTTCAAAGATCAGTAAACCCCGGTAAACCCTATATTTTCTGTCGCTTGTCTTCAAAATATGCAGATATATTTTGAAAACAATCAACAGAAAATATAGGGTTTACTTCAAAATATGCAGATATATTTCCTATTTTTGATCATTTTCTTGAAATGAATCTTTGCTGCTGTTTTGAAGTAAGCACAAGGATTGTGAATATGTCAAAAATCAATTTTGGCCAATTACGACCTTGTATTTTCACCTGTAGTTCAAAATGAATTTTGCAGCATTTAAGGCTCGTTTGAGATAGACAGTCACATTTACTGTTTCAAACCAATCAAACATTCTATCAGAATGTGTGGTTTGGACCGACATACAAAGATGCAGACAATGTACTTTTTGGGGTTATATTTAAATTAGCAAAGTTGGAGAGTTGACTAGTACAAAATAAATTTATTAAATTGTCTTTCTATATCATTGTCTGATCATCCAATTTAGGAGTGAAACCAAGAGTAACGACCTAATTCTTTTCCAAATTATATACGTTTGATATTTTCTAATATGTTATTTGGAGAAAAGCTGTCAGACATTTATGGATGATGGATGAAGTTTTGATCAAATATTTGAAAAAGTCAATAACTGTTTGTTATGTCAGTATCTATAGCGTATTATTCTTGCATTAAGAGTTTACGTCATCATACATCATTTCTATAGCACACACCACAATGTACCATTCACATCACCAAATCTTAATGTTAAGAGATAAAATTTATTAATTGAAATTCACAAATACGAAAATAAATATCACCGACTCGGAAAACGACAGTGGCATCCATCTATGTCATCGGTCGCATTGATTTATTAATGCTATTGGTTTATCTCAATCCACCGTGGTGGTTTTGTTTAGTGCTGTAATAGATCTGAGAGATAGCAATTTAGCGTGGATGCAAGGAGGATGGCTTGGCCGGCTCGCTGCTGATACATCAATTTAGCGATGAACTCAATCCAGGCCTTAGGAGTGCATTTGGGTTAATTGTATTACACAAGACTTCACTTTTACTTTATTGACAAATAATTCTCTATGGATTTCCAAAAGTTCAAAGTGTGGTGAAATGTTTTGATAATTTGCTAAATGCTATTCGTCAACTTTTCATTTCTTTAAAAAATTTAATTTCCTGAATTTACATATGACTTGAAATGATTCTGAATGGTTTTAAAAAAGATTCTAGTGTGGTGGATTATGGATTATTATCATTACTAGGTATAATTTGGCTGATATTTGTGCCCTTAATATTTCTTCCCAAAGTTCAAAGTGTGGTGAAATGTTTTCATCTAAGGTATAATTTGCTAAATGTTTTCATCAACTTTTTTCATTTCTTTTGAATTCTTAATTTCCTGAATTTACATATGACTTGAAATGATTCTGAATGGTGTTCAAAAAGATTCTAGTATGGTAGATTATTATTATTATCATTTAGGTATAGTTTGGCTGAGATTTCCCCTTACTATTTCTTTATAAATTTGATTAATTTTCTGGTTTCAAAAAATAATGTGAAATGTTTTAGAAACACTTTGAGAAAGTTCAAAAGTTTTATCAATTATTTTCAGGTATAGTTGGCTGATATTTTTCCTTGTGTACAATTCATTTCATATCAATTAATTTCTTCAGAAAACTGAAAGTGTAATAAAAACACTGTGAGGAATGATGCGAGTAATTTTGTCCTCATATTTCTTTGATTTTGAAATGATTGGGAATTGTTTTAGTAGCACTCGTAATAACTAATTTATTTGAGTATTTAGTCTTGTAATATATAATTGAATTATAATATAATGTCTTTGTTTCTTTCATGAAATTTCTGAAATGTCAAAATTTCTGCCATAAAAATAAATTAAAAATTAAAAATTTCAATATGTAAATGTGTGTCATCTAATGTGCATACATTCTCTCAATGTTTTTTCAACAAATATATTTTGTCTTCAAAATATTTTGAGATCTAGGTGAAAATAAAATAAACAACATTATATTCAATATTCTCTAAAGAGGCATCAATATTAAATGGCTTAACTCACCCTCCATGTTTTTAGTTTTCTGAAGATGGGTATCTACAGAGTAATGAAAGCTCTCAAACATTTATGCCTCTAGGGAGTGAATAAGCTAAGCTCATTTTTCATGTTGTCAATACTTAAGCAGGTTGCACTAATAAGCTGACCCATTTTATGCTTGGAAACCATGGTTTTCAAATTAGCTTATGCTAAATCACCAATAACATTAGCGCATGCACTTAACGCAACAGCTAATTATAATTTAGTACTGCACAGTTTTGATGTTGAAACTGAAACCAAGCCACGTTGACTCGAAACAGAAGATTACAGATCGAAGCGATTAATGTATTCAATTTGTCAAATCACAGAAGCATCAAAATTAAGTTTGTCAAATTGTGTGAAATTTGATATTTTTAATTGAGGCGTAATTAGTGTTAAAAAGTAGCAAAAATGTAAGGTTAAGTTACCATCTCTATTGTTTCCTATGCCACTTTAATCACTTAGCTCCGCGTGAAGACTACAATCCCTCGTAAAATTTATTTGAAGCAACGACACATTTTAACTGAAATAGAGCGTAACAACCCTTGAAGGTATGTTGGACGATTTATGACAAGTTATTTCTGGTTGAATTCTTGAAGAGGAGTTGGATGTTATTACAAGTTGCTACAAGTTTTAACAGTAGCAGTTTAGAATGGAATAATGCATCATAATGTCCCTATTTATAGAAATAGATCATACTGATGCATGATATCATATTTGGTAATTAATTTCAAATTTAAATCACGACATAATACCAACTATTTGATTTATATTCAAGACATAAATTTCGAGTCACCAACAGCCCATCATGATCTTCTAGTATTTTATCCACCACTTTATATTTGTATAATATTTAATGTTTTACAGTGGAACCTCGTTAACACAAAATCTCTGTTATTACAAAACCCCTGATAACACAAAATGGTTGTTTGGTCCGAAGTCCCAAGTGTGAATTTTCTATGTGAATTCAGTCGGATAACACAAAATCCTGATAACAAACATTGTTCCCATTGATTTTGTGTTAATGGGGTTTCACTTTAGTATGATGTGATGTACCCTTTTCCTTTACAGTGATCATATAACCTTTTGCTCCAGTACACCTGTAGATGCAGATCATCATTCACTATTTGTCGTCTATACAAGATTATGCCAAATTTCACTGTAAATAATTTAATCTTGTAAGAAATCCTAGCAGACTGTATAAAATAGGACAAAAATAGCTGTTGTTATGATGTGGTCAAAATATGTTGTACAGACAACTACAAACAGAGTTCTGATGATTATGAGGCCATTTTGTACCAACTGTAAATGTTTGTTATTTGCAAAACTGCATCTATAGGCCATTAGAGGTTCATAAAATAGTTAGTAAAATGTCAGTATGTCAAATGGAAATTTGTAACCATCTGTACAAATGTTGTAAAAGTAATTGTGATCATAGTTTAAATCTGATGCATGCTGAAATACTGAATAAATTTGACAGTACAGATATAAAAAAAAGCATCTTATAAATGAAAAAAAAAATGCATATATGACTAAATTGCAGCACATGAAGAAAAAGTAAAAAAAAATGTAAAAAAAGAAAAGTAAGGGGTCCAATATAGTAAATATTTTGACCCAGATTATGAATATACTTAAATATTCCAAAACTTTTGGCAATGACTGTAGCATGAAATGCTTTAAGAAATCAGAACTTTAAGAGAATGTTACAGTGTGACACTTAATTAGTAATTAAGATTCGATGTCGGTGCATCCTAATTACCATTGCTAAACTGGATCAGTGCCACTAATGATTAGGTTATTTTGGTATTACTTGCTAATTGATACCCATCAAAGGCATCAGCAAAGTTAGGAAAAACAAGCTTAGAGACTTGTTAAGAATTTTGCAATTGTTTTGCTTTGTAAGCTGTAGTGATATTTATATCAGGAATTTTACTTAAATTTAAAACATTGATCCCTCAGTTGTATTCATATGTTGATTAAGTTCCTTGAAGTGTTTTCTGTTAGAGAAACAGAAATCTATGGAGATCTATGGTGCAGTTAACTGGCTTCTAGAGCATGTCAAATGACTCTAAGTAATAGCTGCAATAATATCATTTGGTAATGTTCCTTGAGCATGTTTATTGCAAAGTGGTCAAATGAGTTCCATGAGTGAAACTCTTGCAACAGTTTCTCTGTTTCTCAATTCCAGAAAAAATTGTCCAATGGTTTGTTATCAAACTCCCTATATCTGATTCAATAAAATATCCAAAACTTTACTTATGTCACATGTGAAACAAATTATTTAAGTTAATACAAACAGTTCTTCGTATATGTAAATTTAAAGATGTTGCAATACAGGTCAAACATTTGTAGAAATTATAGAATTGAAAGTCTATTTGTTGTTTGTCTGTTTTGATTGTATTAAGATTGCAGTCTTTTGAAATAGTTTGTTCTCAGCATAAATCTGATTAAACAATTTCTCATAAATCTTATATACTGTCACATTTTGAACCATTGTACAAAATAACCAGCTCCTTCATCTTTGTAAATGATTGGTATGTCAGGAAACACATTTATATAAATTCCTTTTAGTGTCCCCTGAGAGTATGCTAAAGGATTCCAAGTAAAGCTGGTTTCAGACTAGCCTTTCGTGCTGTCGCACGACCATACGACAGGCAAAAATTTAAAGTGCGCAAACTCGACCTTGTCGCATCAGCAAGTGTTTGCGGCAAGCACGACAAGCCGCTATATCGATTACCCTGTCGTGATTGTCGCAACGACACAATATTTTGAGTTGGAATAAATTCAACTTTTCTTGCGACAGACCTTTGCGGCAATATGCAAATGTGTTGTGCTACAGTAAGGCAACTCAAAATTGCAAATGTTTGGTCGTGTGCCGCAACGACAGCTAGTCTGAAACCACCTTAATAGCTGATATATAGCATAATACTATTTGGAAATTTACTTTTATCGTTTTCGGTAAAGTGGTCACTTACTGTTTGCCTAAATGGATTCCGTTATTGAAAGTCCATGTTGTTGATTGTCTGTTTCAATTGTAATAACATTTTGCAGTCTTCTTGCAATGTTTAGTATTAAGGCCCTTTACATCTGATTTTATAGTTTCTCCGTAAATTATTTGAATGTCACTTTTTGAGCCACAATCGCCAAATGATTGGCTTCTTCATCTGATTGATTTTCAAACTTTTTGCATGCCAGGATATTCTTATAGCCTGTCCTGAGAGTATGCCAAATGATTCCATGTAATAATCTGGTAATAACTGTATTATTTAGGTTAAAAAAACCAAACAAAATATTGTACACCTCTCCATTATGAGATGATGAATTCTGCTGGACAATTGTCTACCTTTCTGTTCAACAAAAGGTAATCTAAGGCAATGAGCTTTATCTGGACAAAGTTCAGTTTTTATGATTTTACAAAAGCAATTTAGATTTCATGATATTTAAGCAAATTGTCAGAAATTCTACATTATATATAAAATTGATTTAAGTTACATAACATTAT
>JXSR01S073277.1:13808-35827 GCA_000969725.1 Ophiothrix spiculata
TAGCCATAAGGCAAAAAAAAAATTGTTTGGTTGCCCTCCACCGACCGACCCTATTTTTCAGCCCGACCCAAACTTTTTTTTATTGAAATTTTTTTCCTAAAAAATATGCAAAACTTACCAAAAACTACAAACAAAATGTTATATTTTTGCTTTTTTCGATATTCAACCCTCAAAATGTTTAGGATGTCCCAAATTACTACAAAAAATATTTGAATGTTTTGATTTGGATGTTGCGGGGGAAGTTGTGAAGGCTGGAGCGGCCGATCGACCTAGCAGTACGTGGAAGAGTATTTAAAAAAATTATAAAAAAACAAACAAAAAAAAAACACGACCGAGCGACCCTCTCTGAAAAAAGCTGTGGAGGGCAACCATACAATCTTTTGTTGGCCTAAGAGCTACAAGATTGAAACAGCAAGCATCTTGGGCTATCACTCTTGTTCTCTATTTGAATGGTGCTCTGGCAAAATGAGCGGAAAGTCATGATTTTCAAAACTGAATTTATGACATATTTTTATTCTCTATAATCTCAGCTTTCGAATGATATATAACATGTAATACTTTCTTTCTACAATCTTCATTTAAAGATATTATACAAGGCAGTCCACTCAAAATCTGGCAGTAGAAAAGTGTCACAAATCGATTTAAAAGTCACCGATTACTATAGTGTATGAGAGCAAAACCTTATCAATCACCCGTTAATAATTACACTTCCAGGCACAATTGACCTTCGAAACGCGAGATATAGTTTTAACACTTATGCATTAATGCGTTTTATGTAAAACAACGAAATTTGATCTTTTCACCATATTTTTACTTAAGCAGCCAATTAATTATTCAAAATCTTCAATTGCGACTCTCCGCTCATTTTGCCAGAGCACCACGCATTTCTCCGTAGAATGCATATTTGATGCAAATTGCCAATAACATAAATGATGATAGCTTGTCATCAACTCACTATGTTTACATATCATAGAGGAAGTAATTTTGTCATTGTTTATCATTTTTATTATTACAGCACAAAATAAGATAAACATAGCAAATCCTACAGTCCCCACGTATCTAGAAAACTGTATACACTTCCATTTTACATAAGTGCATAACCTCTTATGTTCTTATCAATTGTAAAATGGAAAAACAATTTTTTCACTCAGTATACAGCAATTTAAGTAATACAGTTATAGCTGTAAAAGGATATAGTGGAATTATAAATCAATTTCATAGCTGTGTTAAAGAAAGATACCATGAAGTTATGTCATATGGTTATTCACAAGTATTATATTATGCAAATTAATCATCATGCAGCTGTGAGTGAGTGATTGTTTACAACAAATGTTACAGCATTTAACATAAAACTTCCAAAAACTATTCGACCTATTTTGTTGTAAAATGGTGACCTTTTTCAACCTTCACCATCCTCCTTCATGGCGACAAGCGGGCTACAGGTGCATATTATAATATTATCATAACTAGTTACAAATACTGCTTATATACACATTACATCAATTTATGTGAAATAATTCTTGCTGTTAAATTTTCCCAAAGGTATTCATTTTTAGCAAAGACCATATTTACCAAATAAAAATTAAGGGTTTTGTTTGGGGTTTTTTTTTTTGGGGGGGGGGGGAGAAAGTGAACATGGAATGTAATGTAAATTCAATTGCTTCTATTTCAATACAAATTCAGCATTTGCCCTTGTCTATTGTCCATTCAGAGATTTTGTAGTGGTCAAGTAACCATCAATCATATTCGTATGAAATGAGAATTACGCTTGTGACATCTAAGCCACTATCAAATCTGATGTGACACTATTCAACCACCAACTGCTTATGGATGAAATGTTACTGGTTGCAACCTAATTAGAGCAAAAGTAATGTAAACTGATGGGTATGCTTTCATATATGATAATGATAGTTAGTGGTTGATGTACTGCATCACAAATTGTTGAAAGGCAATCTACTGTGCTCTTGAAAGGTTATCTGTTAATACTTTGGTAAAATACTTGATTGTTTGTAATATAGAAATGTGTCCTAATTGTTTACAAAAATGACCATGTACCATAAGCAAGCTGTAAAAACCTCTTTTTGGTCATTTGTACTTTTTAAGATATTTGCATAGACTATATTATAAATAAGATTTAAATGAATCAATTCACCCATAACCAACAAGTCAAGTTAAGGTCCATTTAAGGTTGCCATGAGTTATGGTTGACATGGATTGAATGGTAAAAGACCCCAGGGGGGCACTCAAGTATAATGTCGCAGGCATAGCGTGACCACAGATTTTCAAAACAACCCCTAAGGGTGGAGGGTTATGAAGCCAAAATATATCCTTTTTCCCCTATTCACACCCTAAATCGGAATTTTACCGATACTGTTTTCACACTAGGGTTTTAAAAAGTACCCTATTTCTTGAAAATTGCCCCAAAATTGCTGTTTTTGATACCCTATACCGTGTCACCTGATACACAATTCAGTCCTCAAAAACAACCCTAATTATTCACCTTTTTCTTGGTCACACTATGTCTGCAACATTATATTTGAGTGCCCCCCCCCCCATCTCCTCGGGTTAAAGACAAACACATTAACAAATCAGTAATCTCATGGTTTTCTGTAGACAGTTCTTCTAATATGTAGATTTTTTTCATATTCCTGTTCATTTTTTTTTTAAATGAAACTTAAACAAGTGTTTTGAAGGAAATATAAATATTGTCAATCTGCAACAAATTAATTTTGCCAAATTACGACCTTGGCATGTCTTTTCATATGTAGTGAAAAATGAAGTTTGCCACCTTTACAGCTCATTTGAAGTGCATAGTCAATTCTAGCCATAAGGCAAAAAAAAAATTGTTTGGTTGCCCTCCACCGACCGACCCTATTTTTCAGCCCGACCCAAACTTTTTTTTATTGAAATTTTTTTCCTAAAAAATATGCAAAACTTACCAAAAACTACAAACAAAATGTTATATTTTTGCTTTTTTCGATATTCAACCCTCAAAATGTTTAGGATGTCCCAAATTACTACAAAAAATATTTGAATGTTTTGATTTGGATGTTGCGGGGGAAGTTGTGAAGGCTGGAGCGGCCGATCGACCTAGCAGTACGTGGAAGAGTATTTAAAAAAATTATAAAAAAACAAACAAAAAAAAAACACGACCGAGCGACCCTCTCTGAAAAAAGCTGTGGAGGGCAACCATACAATCTTTTGTTGGCCTAAGAGCTACAAGATTGAAACAGCAAGCATCTTGGGCTATCACTCTTGTTCTCTATTTGAATGGTGCTCTGGCAAAATGAGCGGAAAGTCATGATTTTCAAAACTGAATTTATGACATATTTTTATTCTCTATAATCTCAGCTTTCGAATGATATATAACATGTAATACTTTCTTTCTACAATCTTCATTTAAAGATATTATACAAGGCAGTCCACTCAAAATCTGGCAGTAGAAAAGTGTCACAAATCGATTTAAAAGTCACCGATTACTATAGTGTATGAGAGCAAAACCTTATCAATCACCCGTTAATAATTACACTTCCAGGCACAATTGACCTTCGAAACGCGAGATATAGTTTTAACACTTATGCATTAATGCGTTTTATGTAAAACAACGAAATTTGATCTTTTCACCATATTTTTACTTAAGCAGCCAATTAATTATTCAAAATCTTCAATTGCGACTCTCCGCTCATTTTGCCAGAGCACCACGCATTTCTCCGTAGAATGCATATTTGATGCAAATTGCCAATAACATAAATGATGATAGCTTGTCATCAACTCACTATGTTTACATATCATAGAGGAAGTAATTTTGTCATTGTTTATCATTTTTATTATTACAGCACAAAATAAGATAAACATAGCAAATCCTACAGTCCCCACGTATCTAGAAAACTGTATACACTTCCATTTTACATAAGTGCATAACCTCTTATGTTCTTATCAATTGTAAAATGGAAAAACAATTTTTTCACTCAGTATACAGCAATTTAAGTAATACAGTTATAGCTGTAAAAGGATATAGTGGAATTATAAATCAATTTCATAGCTGTGTTAAAGAAAGATACCATGAAGTTATGTCATATGGTTATTCACAAGTATTATATTATGCAAATTAATCATCATGCAGCTGTGAGTGAGTGATTGTTTACAACAAATGTTACAGCATTTAACATAAAACTTCCAAAAACTATTCGACCTATTTTGTTGTAAAATGGTGACCTTTTTCAACCTTCACCATCCTCCTTCATGGCGACAAGCGGGCTACAGGTGCATATTATAATATTATCATAACTAGTTACAAATACTGCTTATATACACATTACATCAATTTATGTGAAATAATTCTTGCTGTTAAATTTTCCCAAAGGTATTCATTTTTAGCAAAGCAATTATAAGACAATAATTTATGCATATCTGAAGTATTCGGCATCCATTAGAGCATGTAATCAACTAAATGAGTTCTCTTTAAAAACTGTGAAAGTCAATGAAGTATATGATAATTCAAATATGCAATTAATCTTAGACAAGTTCAATATCATGATCATTGTTATAGCATGACTTCATTTGTGGGCTGCTCTGGCAAAATGAGAGGAAAGTCGCAAATGTACATTTTGAATAAATAGCATCTAAAGTAAATATAGGACAAAAGAGTCAAATTTCGTTTTTTGACTTAAAACGCATTCATGCATGAGTGCTTTCCTAGACCTAAACAGTGCCGGATTTACCTTTCCATGGGCCCTGGGCCAGGCCTAAACTGAGGGCCCCATATACACCCATACCAATGATTTTTAAGTGGCTGTGACTTCTAACGTCAAAAGCATGTTAGATATTTGACCTCCACCCCACCCCAGCCCCATTTGCCGAGTTGGGGGAGGGGTAAAAAAAATCCCACCCAATATTCATTTTTTCTTCCTTTTTTCCCCCTTTTTCTTTTTTTTTGTCCTTTCTTTCTTTCTTTTCTTTTTTTTTTTGCTCTCATGCTCAAGGGCCCCCCTTGACCTCGGGGCCCTGGGCCCGGGCCCACCGGGCCCATTTATAAATCCGGTACTGGACCTAAAGTTTCGAAAGTCAACTTTGCTGGGAAATGCAATTATTCACGGTTAATTGATTGCATGTTGCTATTATTCACTGCAGTAATCAGTATCTTTAAAATCAATTTGTGGCTAATTTTTATTGCAATATATTCAGTGGACTGCTTTGGATTTCGATCTCTAAACGAAGTATGGAGAAAGAAAGTGTAGCATATTATATATCATTCAAAAGCTGAGATTATACAGAATAATAATATGTCATAAACTCAATTTTAAAATCATTTTGCAAGACCACCCCTCATTTCAATGTTGAGGGGGGAAGAGTCAAATACAGGGTATTAAAAAGGTCTTTCAACTAAAGGATTTTCAATGTGCAATAATTGTAAATGTCTTATGGAATATTTCATTGAATGAAAAAAACAAAATTATAAGTTATAACCTGACAAATATATGAGACAGATACTTCATTATTTTTAACAAGAATGAATAACTTCAAAGTAATTTTCTTAATAGAATCTATTCCCAAAGTGAAAGAGCATCTTTATATGTTGATTTTGCTGAAATCACAAGATTATTAAGAATCTGTTTTCAAAAATTTGCTCTCAAAGGTGTATTTAAATAAAGTTATATTTATATATTTATTTATTTCTAACATTCAATGGAAAACTAGGCTAATCCCAATAGTGCATATGCATTAAATTCAAGGGAAGCCTCCAGAAAGACAGAATATTGATATTTTTGAATTTAGATGCAGGAGGAAACCAAAGTGCTTGGAAAAAACGTTTGAGGACGAGTATGGATCAACAACCAAATTCATGTACAACTTAGGTCCGACCAAGAATCGAACCCCAGCTGCAGTTGTGAAAGGGGAGGGAAGAAACACTGCACTAACCCATCCCGAATGTTTACATCTATTAATATTATCATGAAATGGATATTAAAATGTGAAACCATAATTATTTGCATAATTGTCATGTTATATTGTAGATTCCATTTTAACTATTTATGATGTACATTTGCAATAAAAATTAGCAAGGTTTTAGTCTTTTGTTCTCTTTTTATGCCTATCTTGTTAAAGTTGCCCAATTAAAAAATGCATAAATACAACTATAAACCAGCATAAGTACCATCTAAACCAGAAACTCTCTAAACTCACTAGATTTTATAAGACTTTTAAGACACCCTATACACCCTGCAACGCATATACAAACCATTTAAAATCTGTTTATGTAGACCATCTCTAAATCTAACGCAAACCCTGCTATCTAAAGCTAGTCTCCCACAAGATAAACTTTTAATAAAATTGTGCATTCAGTACTACCTGCCTTTACAAGTGTGAGGTAAATGACCCTGTATATCAGATAAACACTTCTCTACCTTATAGTTCCCTATGAGGAGGATACCTCAAGAAAACACACAAGCAATGAGTGATTCCCTCTATGGGTATTTTAATTATACAATACTAATGCCTGCGAGCAAAAACCATCTTGCAAAATAACTAGAGCATTCTGTGATGATACATTATTGAATAGTGTGTGGTTTTGAGGAAGAACTTTAGAATTCTTCTATCAGCTATTTGCATTCCACTAACTTGTGATACTTGATATTTCCAAGTTGTAATTAATTTCTTATACAAATTTCCTAGACAGAATCATGTTGTATGCTTTAAATAATATTGTTTTGAAAAAAGGGTAATATCTATATTTACAAATGGGTTATCATTTTATCCCACTCTCTTTAAACCAACTCTTGATTGTTCAGTCTACTAAAGACAACCATATACATATTAATACCAAGTTTTACAGAAATCTAATGAAGGTGGGTTAAATCTTGATAAGGTATCATACCATGTTTAGGAAAAAATTCTACTCTTGATATTAAACACAATTTTATAAAAAGGTAAATTGCAAATCAATTAAAATATTTAATGTGTGGCACAACTTCACAGCCAGTCACTCTAGAGTATCATTTTCAATTTACAAGAAAATCATTTAAGGAAGCAAGATTATAAGAAACTGCACCAACATTCACTTAGAATCTGCTGTCTATATAGAGCATCTCCAAACCTAACACAAACACTGCTATCTAAAGCTATTCTCCCACAAGATAAACTTTTAATAAAATTGTGCATTCAGTACTACCTGCCTTTACAAGTGTGAGGTAAATGACCCTGTATATCAGATAAACACTTCTCTACCTTCTAGTTCCTTATGAGGAGGATACCTGAAGAAAACGCACAAGCAATGAGTGATCCTCTCTATGGGTATTTTAATTATACAATACAAATGCCTGCGAGCATAAACCATCTTGCAAAATAACTAGAGCATTCTGTGATGGTACATTATTGAATAGTGTGTGGTTTTGAGGAGGAACTTTACAATTCTTCTGACTGGATGAATGTTTTTACCCATCAGCTATTTTTATTTCACTACCTGGAGAAGGTTAATGTTTTCCAAGTTGCAATTATTTTCTTATATAAATTAACAAGACAATATAATTCTTTAAATATATTTTATTTTATGGGCACATATTTATGTGTACAAATGGGTTATAATTTTTTCTTTAAAGGGTACACATTTATAACAAATGGGTTATCATATTTTATGATACCTTCGCATTTCCAGATTATTTCAAATGATGTGATAATCATATACTACTTAATACTAACTGTTATAGATATCTATACTTACGATATAAAAAATATTTCAGCATCTTCAAAACAATAACATTAAAAAATAAAGAAAATTGAAGTACAAATCAAAAAGTATTTTAGATCACATGTATTGCATTATTTACAGCCAGACCTTAAATCATTTGTGAGTATATTGTTCGTTTCAAATAAAAATATTTGAAAATCCATCTAAACCAGAAACTCTCTAAACTCACTAGATTTTATAAGACTTTTAAGACACCCTATCTTTTTTTATATAGAAGATGAAATAAACATTGTGATACAGCTATTTTAATACCTTTGTTGCAATTGGCTATAGAATTAAACATATCTTGATTTCAACCAATCATAATTGTTTTTATAGAAATCATTTCAATTTCAGGTATGACACATCTTTGGGACACACAATATATTAATTGTGTAGTAGGCAGGTAGCATAGGACAAGATTAATAGCATCCACTAGATTTAGGGATGAAGGATTTCTAAAACGCAAATTTAGGATATGTTTTACGTGTATTTCTATTGGGTCAAGTATTGAAGAAAATATTACAAAAATCATATTTTTACCGTGCCTCAAAAAATTACAAAAATGTTCTTATAGTAATCAACATAATTATGTCATTCCAAATCTGCTGGGGTTCACCCATGAACCCCACTTTTTAAAGATGTTATCATATTTTTTTACCGATTAAAAAAATAATTTTAGTGACCATCCCGGAAGTGGTATTTTTCCACGAATCCCAACGGCTTTACGCCAGAGGCGGTATAGGACATGACGCAAACGGGGGATCGGCTACGATACCGTCCGGCAACCAGTAACAGTTGCCACAGCCATCCTCCTCTGGTAGTTGGAAACATACCCCTATATCTCAGGGGTCAACATACTTTATCTATTCTGAGCAAATTTTGCTTGTGATATATTTTACCATCAGCTCACTTAATTATTCATCATGAGATTGTTTTGTAGAATATTGAGAAAATCATCTCCACCAAAGCAAATTCATCTCCTTTTCACTTACCACACATATTTGACATGATGCACTTGGCATTCAAAGAAGAAGATATACAGGTTGTGTGAGTGCTATCTTAATGAATTCTATTTGGGTTTGTCTATACTGGGTTTTATCAAATTTGTCTCATTCAATATCAGCTGTCATATAATACTTGTCAATTGTACCTATTTCCAATGAAAGCTTAATCCATTTCAATTTGCAAGTTATAAATTGTACAGAAATTGTAATAATACAATAAAATGCATTGGCCCTCTATTGAAAATATAACATATTTTATCATTTCAAATTTTGTTTAAACTTTTTTTGCAATTCATGAAATATATCTAACAATATTTGAATATTTGTCTTGTTTGATTGGTATTTTTATTTGTTTCAGTTGATCAGAAATACACAGTTTTATACAAATCTTTCAATATCCATGTTGCAAGTGGCTACAAACTTAAACATATCTTGATTTTATCTTTATCAGATTTGTTTTGGAGAAATTCATTTCAATTTTAGATATGGTGAATCTGTGGAACACACTGCATGTTGCCGGGTTGTGTCGAAGGAAACAAGATCCGTACATTTCAGGGGTCAACATACTTTACCTATTTCGAGCAAATTCTACTTGTGAAATATTTTACCAAGGGTTGACTTAATTATTTATCATAAGATTGTTTTGTAGAATATTGAGAAAATCATCTCCACCAAAGCAAATTCATCTCTTTTTCACTTACCGCACATATTTGACATGATGCACTTGGCATTCAAAGAACAAGATATACAGGTTGTGTGAAGTGCTATCTTAATGAATTCTATTTGGGTTTGTCTATACTGGGTTTTATCAAATTTGTCTCATTCAATATCAGCTGTCATATACTTGTCAATTGTACCTATTTCCAATGAAAGCTTAATCCATTTCAATTTACAAGTTTTAAATTGTACAGAAATTATAATAATACAATAAAATGCATTGGTCCTCTATTGAAAATATTACATATTTTATCATTTCAAATTTTGGTTAAACTTTTTTTTTATATCTAAAAATATTTGAATAATTTTGACTTGTTTGATTGGTATTTGTATTTGTTTTAGTTATATGTACTATTGCCCCTCGGATCTTGATGTAAAAATAAAGAGTAAAATGCACCTTGTATTCATGTCACTACTTACCCGGCGTACTGGCACAAGGAATGTTTATGTCTGTATATAATTAATAGGCTGTCAAGTCGCTAAAGTTGATTTTTGGTTATCTGCAAAGTTGGCAATCCTATTATTATGAATTTGAGTTTTGGGATTAACATAGCGGAAGACAACCTGTATAGATTTGACTATCATTTGATTTTAAACATCTGATGCTTTAAGTGATTCCCCTTTAATATATGTATCCTTAAATTTGCAAGTTGTTTTCTCAGAAACTGATATTTCAAGACACCAAGCTTCAATTGACAATATCCTAATGCATCATATATGGTATCATTTACAGCTATAGACAGCTACTTCTAAGAAAAGTAGAATTTCAGAAAGTCCGGAAAATGAACCAACTTTGCATTAATTGCTGGTAATTGTGGCGGAGGTTACCGCAGAAGACAGTGGTTAGTTGTAATTTGTACTTATGCAACTCATAAAAAACAAAGCTTTGAGTTTCTAAATAGAAATTCAACAACAGAAGTATGTACTTCGTCTAACATCACAAAAATGCTTAATTGCAGTGAAGCTAACAAATTATGTCAAAGACTTTTGTCAAAGATTGTAGTCTTTGCATTCACTGCACTTTTTGACATCATATAAACCATACACATAATTAAGCAGAGTCATACTAGTTGGCCCGTATGAGCAGCCAAAGTGACAAAATATTAGCGAGATCCATTAAGTAAATTAGAACTCGTCATCGGGGCGGTCATACATCACACCTCAAATGAATTCATCATTCTAGTGTATAACACATGAACAAGGTCTACTTTACATATAAGATGTGCATCTTTGAAATAACAGTATGCTATTAAGGGTTATCCTCTCTGATTTAAAGTTTCCATAGAATTTCCTTAAAATTTGGTTATAGGTAAATTTAATAATTTGTTGAAACCAAAATAAAACGATATGCCACCAAGCTCATTTTTGTAATAAAGGCATTTCAAGAACTACCTATTGTTTCCCAAAAATATTCTTATGGTCAATGTTTATACGTTTCTAAAATAACAAATAGTGTTTTTCTAAAACAGCAAATGCTCCATAGAATTTTTTGATTTTCTCTTTACAAGCATTTTGAGTTTTGATTACTGATATAAAAAATATGAGTTCTTATTTGCTTAAATGTAGCTTGAATGACACTTTCCATGCTTGAATATCAGTTCGGCGGAACTCACAATTCGGATACGTATCCGAATTCGGATACCCACGCACATTTCGTATCCAAATTGTGATACCCGTATCAGAATTCTGATACTCCTGTCGTGGTGCAGGAAACGAATAGATAGCGCAAGCTGGCAAGTATATGCAGATCATCTTTCTTGCATTTATGATAAATGTATCTGTGGAAATGTCATTTTCATCTGTGCAATTCCAGGGGAACAGGTTCGAAACACGTCCTGATAGCTTCTTATTACAGAAGGCAAAATAATTTGGCCAATACTTTGTTAGAATTTAGATGACAAATGATGATAATGTTATTGACTTTTAAACATACCGGTATTGTGCGCGGCGAAACTTAATATTCAATTCAGCTGATATCCCATTTCTGTTGTTTTTAATCCAAATTCGGATACGGGTATCAGAATTGTGATACGGAGTATCCAAATTTGGATACGTATCCGAATTGTGAGTTCCACTGAATTGATATTAGTTAAATCAATGTTAACATCAATTTAACCAATTCTAACATTGATTTAACCAACAATCAAACATAGTAAGCAATATTCTCTCTCTATTTGAGAGAATACGTCAGAAAAAGAAATTGTGAGCGAATGTCTCTCTGGCAAGTGAATGTCTTTGGATGCAAAGCCTTAGCTACCAATTCATAGAAGATACACCTTAAATGTCCTCAATTGACAAAATATTGCATGGATCCATTAAGTAAATGAGAACTCAGCGCTTGACACATGATCAAGTTAAAAATTCAATAAGAGGGTTTAGTTCAAAAATAGATTAAGCTGAAAAATAATCTAGCTGTAAAACCTGTGCTGCAAAACCAGATGATTTAAATGTCAAATAAAATGCATCCATTTCTGTATAAGATTATTTAGTAAATTTGTCTGAATCCTAAAGCAGAAATTATTTTCAAAATAATAATTCACAAAGTTGATATATTATTATACAAATCGTGCAAAAAGAGAAAAAGCAGAATTTTGTCTGCAATATGATACTGTGATCTTACATTACTTTGTGAAGTTTTTTGTGTGAATGCTCAATATTTCTTCAAATAAATTACGTAAATAGAATTTGTCAAATTGTCCATCGTTGGGACATTTGTGAATTGCAAAATCAAATCCTTTATAAAAGAAAATAATGTTTTTGAAGTGAAGTTAACAGAAAACCAAAAATACATACAGTATACCTTTAATGTTCAGTATTCAACAGAAAATTTTATTATAGATACAGATATATCTTGCATATCTCAGTCATATTTGAAGATGAATTTGATATGCATAATCATAATCATTATCTTTCTGATACTGATCAAAAAATCAAAATGCTTCAAAAGCTAAATCATCTCAATGTGCACGTGCACAACTCTAGTCACAAGCTAAGGATAATATTGTTCTGAATAAAATCCTATTATTTTTGGCTACAGATTCAGAATGGAGATTGTTTAGTTAAAATAGTGTCCAGCCTAAGGGCACATTGATTTGTCTTCTCCCTTCTCTCACCCCCGTCTCTCCCCCATCTATTATTTCTTTCTTTTACCACACGGCCCAGGGGGTCACTCTCATTTATTGATGGTATACGTATGTGCAGTGTCTGAGATCCTCTTTTCAAGCCACCTCTTATTCCATTCCCATAGATGCTGATTTCAAGATAAACTCAATTCTAATCTAAAGACACCTGTTTTCAAAAAGAGTGGCTCAAAAGTGTGTTTTTAAGCTAATTTTTGCCAAGTTTCAACTCGTAAAATATAGTCCTATTATTATTATGTGGAAAATCAGCTCATAAGATCTTAATTTAGAAAATTAAGTTCCCTATACTAACTTTTGGCCAAAAATCAATTGCTTAAGAATTAATGTTGAAAATGGTGCGGAACGTACTTATCAAAATTTTTCAAGCACCCTCCCCCTCCCTGGGAACACAGCCCAAGCTACTTCCACTTTTCAAAAATCCATCTGAGTCTCATTTTTCCAATATAGTGGTGAATACAATCAATTTGTCAAATTTCCCCTCAAATAATATATCGGCCTGAGGGCATCTCTTGTGTGTAAGATTGAAATTCTGATGCATACCTATGACAAGTGATAAACTGAACAAAAATGTTTGCCAGTCTAATCTCGATGACATTTAGGACATGAACGTCGACGCTGATTTAGCTTAGAAAGCCGGCAATTCTTTTGTACTCTATTTGTGACCCTGTACCGCAAAAGAATGCCAAGTCAGCTCTGCACAACAGTAAAATTATTACACATATGTAGAAATTGTATTATTAATTCATTTGATATCACATTGTAATGCATTGGGGATTGAATTGGGAACAAAGGTTTCTGAATTTTGCACCTTTTCCCTACCCACAATGCAACAGAATGAAATTACAGAATTGATCAGCAATGTAGTTTTTACCAACATAACCAACATGATCAAAATTAAACAATTTTTTTTAAAGAAATCAAAGCACAGGCACTCTTGAATGAAAAATACACTTGAAATTTTATGCTAGAGCTTATGACGTTTCATTTGCTTCTACACTAGTACTCTATAAACCTTGGAAGTATGCAACGATGGATCAGACTCTGTTACTAAGTCTAAAGCACTACCACTTTGTGAACTGATGGTTTTGTATTGTGTGAGACACTAATAATGATTGATTAGGATTGATTGAGACTAAATCACTGTGTATTAATATTTTTCATGAGTTGTTCATGATCTTTGTATTATTTGGGGCTAATTTTGTTGCTAAGACATAGAGCAAGATTTGGTACCTTGTTACAATTCAAGAAATACGGACTAATTTACTTCCCCCAATGGTCATATTAGTTTGTGTGCATTAAGGGCACAGTTTACCCCTCATTTTCTGAAATATTGTAAGCCTTGTAACTCAGCAACCGATAAGTAACCCCATATAAAAGTATACATTTCTAGATGTGGATTTTCATGTAGAAGATGATAGTTAGGTCAGTTTTGGACCAAAATGCATGATTTTGGACCAAGGTCCAAAAAACCCTTGTTCTTGGACCACTATATTTACAAACAACCTAACTAAATTTTGAAAAAATAAAAGTTGGACCTCGGATGATTTTTAGAATCTAGAAACACATGTCTAGGAACACATTTCTCAAATCTTTGATTTTTACCTTACTTTTTGAAATATTGCCAAAAAATAGGCCAAAAATGACAAAAAAATAATTTTGGGCCATTTTTGGACCTATTTTTGGCAATATTTTAATCAAAAATTTGAGAAATGCGTTCCTACACATGTGTTTCTAGATTCTAAAAAGCATTCGAGGTCCAACTTTTATTTTTTCAAAATTTAGTTAGGTTGTTTACAAATTAATGGTCCAAGAACATGGTCCAAAATCATACATTTTGGTCCAAAACTGACCTAACCATCATCTTCTACATGAAAATCCACAACTAGAAATGTATACTTTTATATGGATGTACTTATCGGTTGCTGAGTTACAAAGCATGAAATATTTCAGAAAATGTGCCGTTAAATTTTTGCCGAATAATATTTTTCCTAGGCTTGTTCAAAAAATTTTGGCAAAATAACTCGTTTTTGGTGAGTTACTAAAAAGCGAGTTCGTAAATCAAGAATCTGATGCTATAAATAGATTCCTTGTTAAATTCCCTTTCTAAAAATGTATACTTTTATATAGTTTACTTCATTAGTTTTCAAGTTATGATCAAAATAAATTTTCAGAAATCGTGAGGCTCCGACCTCTCTTAATTGGCTGCTTGCTGCATACTTCAAGATTCACAAAGTATATAATGTAAATTTGTGTAAAGCTGAATTCATACTTAAAACGCAATGCGTTGCGTTTCCAATAATTTTCACCTCAAACGGCACCACAAATAAATTCACACTCAAAACAGAACTAGACTGCGGCAGCCGATGACATGAAAACGTAATGGAAAGTTCAGCTTTTATCAACTCGATTTGCGTTGCCGCAAGTGGTGTTGCGTTTTGATATCGATATATCGGAACTCCTCAAATCTTTTACTGCACATGTTCGGTGCATCGTGCGTTTGCGTCGAGTCTGAATTCAGCTTAAGAGATCACTTCAAAACTCAACTGGCAGTTGACTGTCCGGAACTACCAGTTCTGGCCGGTTGCTATTGTTTTAAACACGGAAGTGGCTATAGACACGATGATATCGTGTCAATATCTCGCCTGAAATGGCTATAGACATGATGATCGTGTCCATATCCTCACCATAAATGGCTATAGACAAGATCATCGTTTGTGAGAAAGTGAACTTGGAGCCGATAGGCGAGAGGCACGATTGACACCAGAGGCCGGTTATGTGGTGGGCACTCACTGAAATCTTCTTATAGCACAGAGTTTTAAAACTGTTTTAATAGGTTCATTGTTTTTGTTTGTTCTTTTGTTTTATGCTTTGTTTGTCTGAAGACAAATGCGCTGAAAAGCCAATTTACAAATGCGTCCGATTTTTTGAGACAACTTTTCTTTTTATTTGGCCTATTTAAATAAGATAGATAAGATTAAATAAGAGGTACAAAATGCCTATTTAAATAAGATGCAAAAACAATGCGAAAAGGTTATCATGAGATCAAGAGCCTCACCCGAAATGACTATTGACTCGATCATCATTGTGTCAATATCCTCGCCCGAAATGGCTATAGAAACGATGATGGTGTCAATATCCTCGGCCTTTAAGCAAAGGCAACTGGCCAGAACAGGCGGTTCTGGACAGTCAGCCACTGGTTTGGTTTTGAAGCGTCTCTTAAATGAGTCTCTGTTTTTTATTTGGTCAACTTCCATGTATGTTTGTGCTTCAGGGTCACATTTGAATGTAATATGAGATGGTATTATAAAATAGCACATTGAATTTGAGATGTCATCTTCTGACAGGAAACATCAACAAATTGTAATAGAAATATCATCTAATTAGGGTCCATTCTTATATTAAGGTATTTTGAAGACTGATTAACCTTTAGAATAAAATGATAGGTATATTATGACATTTGCTGAACAGAGAGCCTTCATTATTTTCAGTATGTTCCATAACAGTTAAACATTTATTCTAAGCAGGTTTAGATTTTATATTGTCTACTCTTAAGATATATGCCAGGTTTTAATCCAGGATGGTCAGTGATTTTTTACAGATTTGTCCTTATGGTATGTGCTTGACCAGTTTGAACTACTTTTAAACATTCTAGCATGATATGAGCAAATGATGCTCGTTCTCCTTTTCATGAAGACCAATATGATTATTTTGGGAAAAACATATCATTATGTGAGTGAAAAAAGTTGTATCTGCAATGGCTGCCATTGAAATGGTTCTTAAGGCAACATTGTAAATAAGAGTCACTAGCCCAAGACTGGGCACTTTATAGTGTGTAATACAAATTTATGAAAATAGCCCGGGGGCACTCAAATTCAAAAGTGACGGGTATGTGCGGACCTCTGCAGCAAATCGAGGGCCTTGAGTGTAAGATTTTGGTCAAAAAAGTTATTCAGTGTGAGAATCCAAAAAATGCAGGTCTTTAAGTGGGAAAATGTACAATTTGCACTAAAATCCACGGTTTTAAGCAAAAATTCAGGTACTGAAATGAAGACATCTGTTTTCCCATTAGTGTTTAGACCTCTTTGGATTGTGAAGAATTAGAGATATGAGGCACAAGACAGAAAATAGGGGGTCATTAAGTGTAAAACTTGGGGGGGAAATATGGCACTGGATGTAGAGGGTGTGAAAAAACTGGGTCATCGGGTGTCAGCGTGGCGATAAAAAAGGGGGTCTATTGGTCTGTAATTGCTATACGACAGATAGGAGTACCCCTCCCCCCTCGAGAAAATAGCAGATATTATATTTACTACTTTCTTTCTTTTACATGATGGCATTTTATGCAGCTATCTTTAATCTTGTGAAGACAAACACCAAAAAATAAAATTGTCAAATACTTTTTTTAAATCTATGTATTTCATAAATATCTAGGACTGTATTTTTGAACAAATACAATTTTCTCTTTCTCATACTCATACCTTTGTTCCTCAAGATCTTTAAAATACAAATCAAAAGGTTTTCATTAAAGTTATCGACATGGACTGTTGAAACTGCAGAAGATTAAAAGGTAAATGTTGAAACGGAGAAGACAAAGTGGTAAATATTTACACTTGGTAAATCTTTAAGTAGAGTCAACGAATGTATCTCTGTATGTCTACATTCCTCTATGTTGATATCTTAAACAACATGGTCCTCTACAAAGTCTGTCAGCGTCTTGAAAGAACAAACAGAGCGGATTAAGGGTACACAACTCATTCCTACTGATTCTCAGTAAATTCTTTTATGTAGAGCCGATGAATATGTCTACATTCTACATTAGGGAGCTTGTGTGGTATAGTGGAACAGTGCAAGGCTCCTAATCATGAGGTTGTGAGTTCAAGCCCCGCTACGGCGAACGGATTATGTCCTTGGGCAAGACATGACAAAGCAATAGAGATTAAAATCTCTATTGCTTTGTCGACCCGAGCGCATTGGGGAGCATTAGGGGAATATTACAATCGTTCAGTATTTGCAACTTGTGTATGTTATTCATATGTTTGGGCTCTATTCATAGTGATGTGTAACAGAACTCTTTCTACCTATATATGTGTAGATTCTCTAATGCTGATATTTTAAACAACATTGTCTCCCCTTAAGTCTATCAACTTCTTTTAAGAACAAACAGAAAAAATAAGGGTACATGACCCATAACCACCTTTTTAAATTAATGCATAGTTTATTTACAACTTCTTATTTTTGCCCTTATGCATATAAATATCAAAATCCATTATAAAAAATCAGTCAGTTACTAGAGGCACTTAATTTCATAGGTGATTTCATTTTCTAAATTTTATAAAAATGTTGAAAATCAAATACCCGTTAAGACAGAGAAAATTAGATAAATAGGTCAGCCATGTAAAATCTATTTATACCTTTCTTGTCATAGAAAATACATAACCTACTTTAAGAGACTAGCCTAGATATATCATACAAGTTTTTGTTTTTGTTTTTTTTTAAACTGACTGATTTCAGTACATTTTTAGGGTGTGGTGTTTTTTTTGAAAATCAACTCTTTCACTCTACTCATTCTCAGATTTTACTTAACATACCATGGAAAGAGATATATGGACCCACTACACTAAGTAAATTGGTGTTCGCAATCCAGTTTAAACAGATTCACAAATATAATTAACAAATAACAATTTACAAGTTTGAAAGAGAAGATGACCATCTTTGACACTGTAAATTACAGAATAGATTATCGATGCACTAAAGATCCTTACAGCGCCACCGTTATACCTACATGATTATACATACATACATACACTGGCATTTGTAAAGCGCCTTTTAACCAAAAGGATACAAAGCGCTGAGAAAGAGAAAGAGAAGGAAAAAAGGAAGAAATAATTTATAATAAAGAGATGAGATTTGTCTTTGAAAAGAACATTTGGGATTTGATAATTACGGGAAACAGGAATACTGTCAAAAGAATTAAAAAGAAAAATTCCCATTTTATCAAGTACTTTGTTTCTTATACAATTTCCAACACTTAAGACATAAGACATAAGAATTTATTTCTTCCACAAATGCAAAATCACAGTAACAATATATCAAAAATAGTACAAACAACCGTATAGTTTTCTTTCTTACAATTAAAGACTTTCACATATTCTCAATAGAATCTAGACTAGTCCCTGTATACATGCAACACATATAAATCCCACATCTTTAGAAAATAAATCCCACATATTCCACCCATTGCCCCTTAAACCAATGCTTCACACAATCCAACAAAATACTCTAAATCAAATCTTGAAATGACAAAACCAACTGTACTTGATGTTCATCAACAGAGCCATCTTCTTATCTATTTAATTGATTTTACTGATACCTAAGCTGTTAGGAGAGGAACCAATTGCAAGCGATCTGTGAAAGCTTTTAAGATTGTTCATCTTTGACTCTTAAAACGTCACCAGATAGCATCAATCTTTACTCAGCCTAGGCCGCCCGCCCGCCTCGGATTTGCCCAGGTGGGGGCCACCGCATTGCAGGAATGCAAATCAAATATACACATTTGGCATGAACTGATTCAAAATGAATTTATTTGCAGGAATTTATCATGTTTGACAAATATTTTGTCAGAATTTTTGCCTCTTATGACTGGTATTGAGAGCAGTGTTCGAAATAAAGCGGTTTTACATGCACAAATGCATGTAAAATTTGCTCTGTACATGTAAAATTTTGCCTGTGCATGCATTTTATTGTGTTTTTCAGCCCATTTTTGATGATTTGTCTCATTTGTGCATGTAACATTTATTTTCTATTTCGACTGATTGAGAGTGGATAACATGCTTGTAAATAGTATCTAAAATTGGCTCTTAACCAGGATTGGGTCACATAAAAACAAACAAACAAGGATTAACACATTCTAAACAAAGATTTGAGTTTTCTTCTTGTATCCTAATTATGACTTATCAAATTTAGCAAATTATAATAGATTGATCAAGGATAGGATTGTAAAAGTGGCACATACAGAGAGAAAAAGTAACAAATATACTCTTATGTCATTTTTTTTTTCAGAAATTTTGTTTTACTAAGAAAAAAAAATACACTTTTTCTTAAAGTTTTACCATTTCAACACACAAAATATATTCTATGTGTCACATGCTTTTATTTACAAAATTAAGCATGATACCCACATCTGAACACAAGTAGCTCCCCCTGGAATATTTGCGATTGCTAAGCTTACCTGACCCATTTGCCAGCGAAGACTAGACAATTTGTATGCATGCAACTCAATATTATTTATTCACTTCAATCGGATAAGTTTTCTTTTATCAAATTGTTTTTGTCGCTTCATGCATACTGCACTGCAGTCAATTGATTTTACACACTTGTTAAGTAAACTAGGAATGCTTCTTACTAAATTCTTGATTTTTAGCACGTCAGCGAAATTAACAGTCTAGTTATGTAGGTTATTTTCCTCTATGTTGTTCTTTTGACATAATCAGTATTTTGTTAAATCTTTTAGGAAGGCATTTCTTTACTTCACTGAGTAGAACGTCTTTTTGTTTTGATGAAAAAACAGACCAGAGCTGAATTTAACTTATTTTCTCTCTCTCTCTTGACTTATCAATATTTTGTTAAATCTTCTAGAAACATATTTTTTCCTTCAACAAACATTTTTTCTCATTTTGCTAAATAATTAATTAAAATTTGTTGTCAACTGCTGATGAGTATTGGCAACTTTGTATCTTTAACAAAATAGCAAGCAACAAACTTAAGTAGACCACTTTTTCTTAAATAAAGTAGAATTAATTGGAAAAATATGTGTTGCTCAAATTCATCCTTAATATTAAATTAAGTACTAGAGCATCAATTTCATTTTCATAATATGAATGTAAAACTGATGCTATTATGAAAATGAAATTGATGCTCATATACCATATAATAGCCTATATTATTTTGAAATTGCAATCAACTTTACTTTTCACTCTGCTGGGTTTGATTGACAGCTATGCGCGTTGTTTCTATAAGCAACGCGTACTACACCGTGTTGTCATAAAACTCGCGCGTAAGCACAACGGTGTGATTCAACTGTGCGTATAAAAGCAAAAAAGATAAGATGTGTTAGGCCTAAAAAAATGTTTGATTGGCGTAACTTAGAAAAAAATAGGGTAGGTAGGTCGGATTTTTTTTTAAATAATTAAAAAAAAAAATTAAGTCTATGATTCACTTTACAAGAACATAAAATATACAACACATATACAAAAACATCTTCACTTTTTCTGTAACACATCTTTGATTTGTCATTTTGAATGTCCTGCAAGCCATATCTCGGGCCCCATGAATTGATTCTCATCAAATTTGAGATTTGGAGGTTTTTTACCATGCTCAAAAAAATAAAAATATTTAGGGTCGGTGGTAAAAATAGGGTTGTTCCGGAAATCAAACAATTTTTTTTTGGCCTAAGCAACATGATAAGGTAAATATCATATTGGAAATATGTGAAGTGAAAACAAAATAAAACAATGCAGAAATATATATGTTGGTGGAAATTGTTCTCTTTTGTCTTCTAAATGATACATTGTTACTTTGACAGATACTAAAATAATATATAAGTATGTGAAATATGACTTTTGTTCTGAACATTCTTCCATAAACAAACACATTAAGGGCATATCAAAACAACATTACGAAAGTATCAATTTCAAAAAGATTGGGGTGAAAACTCACGTAAAATGATATAGACAATTAAACGATCAGGGTGTTTTGTTCACACAATGTTCTACTGTATATTTAAAATTAGAACATTTACAAATTGTTTCTGTTCAGCTGATAATTTAATCAGAAATGGTTTACATCAGTAAAATCACAACAACAGCATCCTGCATTGTCCAATTCCGCAAACCTAGCATTTTAAAACGACATAAAATCCAAACTCGTGACAGGTGTGTCAAGTAATACTAAGCATAGCAATGTTTTTATTCAACACAACACAATATATATGAGCAATCGGCCAATAACATATGCAACAACAAAATTGTAAAGGACTGCATGCACTTTTCATATTGAATTTACGCTTATAAGCCTAGTTTTATAACTACTACAGGTTGTAACAGAAAAAATTATACATTCTTGTTAGCGATATCATTGGGAAAATATAAACGTTGAATTCACAAACTTTCCTTTATATGAACGATTGGCTACCAGAAGCAGTTTAAATGATCTCATTTAATGGTCAGGGTCAAAAGTTATGACCATTTAAGTAAAGACCGCTGAAAACCACTTAGGCCGATTTCACCATTATGTCAGCGTAAACAGTTTTTCATGATTCAATGAAGATTAACAATGCAGTAAGAAAAAATGACAAAAACACACCTAATGTTCAAGAATGTTTTTATTTTCTCATATAATAAGAATAATTGAAATAATTTTATGATAAAATAAAAGTTA
>JXSR01S073277.1:93467-104169 GCA_000969725.1 Ophiothrix spiculata
AAAAAAAAGATTATTTTTGTGGTATAAAATATTTGTTGTAATTAAATTTTACATTAAAAAATATATCTTACATTTCTTTTACTTGGGTTAATTTAAAATAAGATGCGTTCATACATTTCCTCTTCTTTCTTTTTCTATCCGTCAAACAGGCATGTCACTTCAATAACTAGTTGCCTCTGGTAGGTTTTATTCCTCCTATGAAGCACATCAAATAATTTATTTGAAGAATAAATCATGAATAATGATGATGCTTCTTAATTTCTTAATTTGTAAGCAGAATTTGCATATGACACACGCGGGTGCCAAAATATTTCTCAGTGCATGTTTCGAATAAAGCTTTCTTTCGAAAACAGATCCAAAATATACTTGAGGGGATGTTTTAATGCACTGTCTGGTATGATTGAAAAATGAGTCAATCAATATTTTTGTCACATAGCTGTTACAAAAATACAGCTCTTTAACAAATTTTGTACATATTTGACTAGATAATATTCATATATTTAAGGTCACAGTCTGATGAAAATTTGGTTTTTACTTTCAAGTGAAAGTCACCACCAAATATGTTTTTCTTTGAAATTTCAGTTTAATTGGTCCAACCATTTTGATTTTATGAGCATTTGTTTTTTAATCCATACTTAACGACCTAGTTAATTTTGTGGTTGCACTTATTTTTTTTATATAGTTTCAAGAAGGGGTATGTTTCAGCTGTAAAATTTCACATGGGTAATGAGAAAATGAGGTACACATTTTGGTACTAAAATTTCATTAAGTTTGAAAAAAGTTGACCCAATCAGAATGGGCTCCTTTAATTTATTCCAACCAATACAGTAAGTTTAAGTCCCACAAAAATCATTCAGAAAATATAACCTAGACACTAATGTTAATATTTTTTAAATTTAATCTTTTTTAATTATGTGTATTTGGTAATTTCTTGGAATGTTTTACTGTCTGAATGATGCTGTTGTAAAAGCTTTCCCCATTTCTGCCTCAATATGAAGAATGTCAAAACATTTTGGTATCTATAAGGATTATTCTACAAAATAAAGCTCAACTTAGCATCATATATACAAGTATTAACTAAATCAGTCTATTTTCGCTTAATTAGAAAACAGCTGCTTATTACGCAAATCAAATACGGCAAAATCTGACTAATTTTCAACACAGCCAAATCAAACACGTTTTACGGCTGGTTAGATATGTACTCAAGAACTTTTCAGCGTGACTGACTTTGCCATATGAGAGGCACTCGCTTAAAAATAATCCAGCAGTTATATCTATCAAGTAAGCGCAATGTGATTGCTAATCATCGTTTAAACGTACTAAAAGTCTTAAATAAGCTTGTGTAATATAGGTCGTTTTTTGCATCGCTAAGAAAGTTTATTAAAAAATGTGTGTGTAACAGAAAGTTTGATATTGACACTTAAACATGTTGGGTCTGTATATTGAAGTACAAGACATGGTGTAAAATATATTTGGAAAAATTGAAATTGGTACAATCTTTTATCCACAGGCCTAAAATGTTAAATTTCAGGTGATATTGATAAATTGTACTGGATGGAAAAATATGATTAGCTCTGTTTTATGCGTTCATTAAACAACTCTCCCACTGCCACAATAATAAGTAAAACCTACGCTTTGGGCAAAATTTTGATTTTTAATTTTTTTTTTTTTTTTTTTTTTAAATAGATTTATGAACTTTTTGGAATCATTTTAGCAACAACAAAATAACTCAGCATGATTATGCTGACACCCAAGTCAACCTGGAACATCATTCTCCATGAGTTGGTTTGTTGTTGTTGTTGTATTTTGTTGAATTATCTTATGAGATTATCAGAGTTTTGAGCTTTTATAAAATTGTGCAGTTTAAACAAACAAGAAATCTTAAAAATCCAGTTGGGCTCCTTTGACTCTTCCCCTATTTAACCAATAAATCAAGCATAAGGACTCATCAATGACTTAACCTCAGCAAATATTTGCCCTTAAAAATCCTTTTAAAATATCATGTACTGCATCCATCATCATAGTGAAAAATAGATATCATAAATTACTATGAAAGTTTACAGTTTACGCAATACAAATTTGAGGACAACACAACAAATTAGGCTCAATAGTAGATTCAGCATAGGGCAGGAGGACGGGGAATGGTATACGAATAAAAGAATATACTTGAATGTTAACTGCTTGGGGTTTAATGTTGCAATTCAAAAATGCTGTGGAAAAGCAAAAACGATAAAATGTTTCATGGGTATTGTTGTTTGCCCTTTTTTAATACCTTTTATTTTTTTTTTGCCAGAGTAAAAAATCTGTAAAAATCTGAACAAAAACGTGGTTAATAATGCTAAATTTAATGTTGTTGTTTTTTTGAAAAAACATTGTCAAAACCCAAAAACCACATTCAGTCTGACCCCTAAAACAGGATTTATCAATGTCATGACCAAATAGCCAATATGAGATTTTTTAGGCATCTAATTTCAATACAATGTAATTTTTGGGAAAAATAAGATATAATTTGGATGTTCTGATATGGGGCTACTTCCTTTGAACTGTCGAGTTTGTGCCACCAATGCCATTTCAACTTGACAAGCTCAGAACAGAGTATCTGTTTACAGCACTACATACCACTACATCAAATGCATTTACTAGTCACGGTAGCTTACAGCACTATGGCTTGATTTCATCGATGCCGCGCTCCTCATAAATATCAGGTTTGAATAGAGCACAAAATCAATCAACAATTTGAAATGAAATATAGCTGTATTTATATTGATATGATATCCGTGTTGTTTTATTATAAATATCTTAAATAAATGCACTATGCCTACTTATTGAATGAAATGTGACCCGTCTTGATTAAAACAGACATATCTGGGCTCCCTCATACACGCATCAAATTTGTATTTGACATATTTTATAAACCAATCTTTCCGTAAATTGTTTTGAAATATCAAATTTTGTCTGACATATTTTCTAAACCATCCTTTACATAAATTGTTTTGAACATTTTCATATCATAAACAAAATTAAATTAAATTTTGAAAGTAAAGCCTATTGTGATAAAGGCAGATGTAGTCTCTCTTCAGGTTGAACACATACCAATGTTTTGAGTGATAGGAACGATATTTTCTTTTAGTTTTTTGCTCATTGATATATTGATAATATTCATATCATTATCAAGTTGAAATTAAATAAGGAGGTAAGTATCTCTTTAGAATATGGCCCATCATGAATCTGATTAAAGTCTAGTCTGTCTTGCCCCCCCCCGGGGGGGGGGGGGGGGTACTCCACTTTGGTCTGAACGGGCATGCCGCTCGGACCATGGAACCCTAACCCATCTTTAAGGGTAATTTTTGAGAAAAAGTGCACCCATGTTTAGGGATTTTGCTCCAAAAATAGGCTGATTTTTCAAAATTTTAATCATTTTGGGACCATTTTAGCATTTTTTCTTGAAAATGTGACCCACATTTAGGGATTTTGGGCTAAAAATAGGACCCATGTATAGGGATTTTTTGTGAAAAACTAACCCATTCCAGCGGCGGCACATCCCTGTATACCTTATATATGTGAGTCCCCCGTGCACAGATACCACCAATTTTTTAAATGATTGGCCCTATATCTTTTCTTCCTTCTTAGTGCTCTCTATAAATTGATAATATTCATATCATTATTTAGTTTAAATTAAATAAAATAGCATCTCCTTTCAAAATGTTGATTTTTATGAATAAAACAGACACAACTGGGCTCTCAGACAGGCACAACAAATTTTTGAAATATGTTATTTTATATATTATAAACAAGGTTTAATTTAAAAATATGACAGAAAAGTGCTTTGGTTTTATTATTTATTTTTTCACTTGGTGAAACTGTCCTTGTTTTACATTTTGTTAATCTTTTTATGTTACCAAAAGAGCTTAGTCTGATTTTTCAAAAGTTAGTTTTCAGTGAAAAATGACTACCAAAGATGTTTAAGTTTAAAATTTCTGTTCAATAGGTCAAACTATTTTGATTTTTGTATTTTAGAGCTGTGCAAATGTTACTGTGTAAAATTAATTATGGTTACCATCATTAGACACATTTTTATATATAAATTCAAAATGGAACATAACTCAGCTGTGAAATTTCACAAGGGTTATGAATGGGTTATGGGTTAAATATGAGCAATATTTTTGTACCAAATCTAAAAAAGTTTGAAAAAAAATTGAAGCTATTGCACCATGCTCTTTTAATCAGTAATCATGTTGGATTAATTTGCTTTTATATTTTCATGATTATTGCTTTATCACAGGTTTTAATGTTAAATATATTCAAAGCAAACCCGAGAACAGCTGTTTCAAATGTTCAATATTTTAAACATAGAAATCAAAAATTCTACCATCAAATTGTTAAAATTAATTTGCAGTGTTTGATTGTATTTGTGTTGTTGAAAAGTGCAAAGTCCACCGATGATTAAAACTGTAAAAGATAATAATTTGTCTTCTTAAACAAATATGTCTGTTTTTGATCTGATCAAGTTAGAAATGCACAATATTTTCCCTCTTATTGTAATCATAACACTCCAAAAAATCTCTAATAAAATCCTGTATAGCGCAATCCAATATAATGATCTTTTCAACAATTTATGGTTTTCTTTACATTTTTCTGAAAAGAGTAAGAATATTGATTATAATGACATACTTCCCTTACAGTGCACGGGATAGATAAACTAGATAATCCGCACTTTCTTAAAAAATAAGCGTAATATCATGATTATATTAAAGAATATGGGCTCCGGATAAAGATTATGGAGGAAGTAATGTTTAAAAAACAAAGACACAATTTTAATCTTTTGCTGTTAAAGAAAACTTCTTTAAAAGTAGATTATGCTAGGTTTACAATGAATGAAATTTGACAAAAATGTGATTCCTGGCCATTCACAGATTTCTGCAGCGAAAAAATTACATATGAACTAAGAAAGGGTTAAAAGTACATGACAATATAGAAATAGTAAAAAGCACAATCTTAAATGCACAATTAGTATTGAAAAGGTTAATCCAAATTAGCTGATGGATATGGTCCAGCCTTTTCCACAATGTAATTTGAGTTAATCTGATTCAAATAAGCAGTAAAGCTTTTAAGCACACTTACTTTAAAGGGAAATTGTAAGTAAGGATTTACTGAGCAGTAAAAGGGTTAATGATGCAGATCTCTCTCGCAGGCATGACCTGGGCCTGGAGGGGGAGTCGGATGTGCATTAGCGGCAAGCATTTCTTCACATGATATATCTGTTACCAACTCTTAAAAGCAAGTCATCCGACCTACCGTAGCATTCCAATAAAAGGAATGACAATTCCTCATCTGACACTTTGTTACCCACAGCGATAAACTGAATCAAGTACGCGAGTTAAAAATATCAATTGTCAGAGTTTTCTGACTAGAATGGAAGCAAATTGATTCCTAAATATTCCACTTAACTTTTCTCCTTTTTTCTCTTTTTTTCCTTTTTTGTGATAAGCTTACCTTGTGATTCCACTAGTGTTGGGAATAAAATCCAATATAAAATCCAAAAGATGTACGGCATCTTGAGTACTCGCAGGGCTGCCCAAATCCTCTCCAAAGCTCCGGTTCAATCCAAAAATAAGCACAGAAATATCCCAGGAGATGCAAATCTCAAGACAGAACTCCCGCTTAAGCTTCCTCTTTATGGTTTTCCTCCTTCCACCTCTTTGAGGAGGTAAGAGTCACCAAATATGCACCATCAAATTTATGCCATCTGGGGTAAACTTACCCCTCCGTTCCGTCTTTCCCGTTTTTCAATTCCTATTTCTGTTTTATAACACAAGCAGCTTAACCAAGTTATAGATTACTTATATAAGGTGTCTTACATTGTAAAACATGATGGTAGAGCAAGGAGGATGCGCTAGATCCCAATTTGATGCTAGATCTCGGCAGGTAGTTAGTTTAACCTAGAACACTGTGTCTGATAGAGAGCTCCTCGGATAGGCAACATCAGCTGAGTGGCGGGCTAACTCCAACTCAATGCACGCACGCATAGTAGAGATCTGTAATAAAATAGAACCAATTCAAATCACACAGTCAATGCACTAGAATTTACAACACTAGTCAGTAGTTGGCATAGTCACCGCTTGGCACAGTTCACTCTATCTCAATGTGTGCATAGTCACTGCTTGGCATAAGCTATCGCTTGGCATACACATACATTGCTTGACAGCGTTTAGCTGATGAATGAATTGGTTACGAATCCAGGTTTTGCTATTTGTGGCTGCATTCGAAAATAATACTCATCTTATTTTCATCCATACAAGAAAAATTAATTTAAGGCAAAGCAGACATCGCTCTACTAATAAATACAAGCATACAGGCACATTTTACCTCAATAGGCAATAGAATCATGGAATATTTTCACAACAAAATTTGATTTTCTGTAGTTTTTCATAAATTTCAAGGGTTCTCATTCAATGACTCCGTTCGGGATACCTTGATGAAAATATGTTTTTCTGCAATTGAGTAAATTCAATAATATAACCAAGTCATGCAAAAAAAATGTTTCCTTGTCCACAAATGAATTTTGAAAGTTTGGGCAATCTCAGAATTCTGTGTGTTTTTGTCTGTGTTTTGTCTTTTTTATTTTAGATTACTATGTTTACAGATATGTGATATTTACGCTGAAATAATAATGTAAATGAATATGCAAAGATAAGCTCAATTTGGTGTCAAAATGAGTCAAAAACATTACAAACAGCTAAAATGTTTGACACACACTCTTAAAATATTAACTTTTTACCTTTTCAGGATGCAAAAATTTGAAAAAAAAAATGTCTTTCAGGAATTATTTTTGTAGACCCATAAATAAAAAATTATGAATTCCAAAATCAGGACTGGTCAGTTACGGACAAGCAAACAACTTTTTGCCTCATAAAAATGAACATTTTTCTGCAACAAAATGTTTGACCAACAAAAACATGTCTCAATGTGTTTTTTTTTTTTTCAAATTCTTTGCTTTTCAGTTATGAGAAATAACCACACTATTTCATCGTCAATTTGGTCTAAATTCTGTGACAAAATGGAGATTTTACACAGAGAAAAAATAAAATTGATTTAGATGTTCATCGTGTACCACTTACACAATGGAAAGAAATAAACACTTCTTATGGACCCTAACAGATCAAGTTTTTTCATTTGTAAGAATTTTGTTGTTACATTTTTAGACAACAAAAGTCACTTTATCGAATCAGATTTGATTAAAAGAACTAGCCCTGATTGAAGAGATTCATCAGGATCTGTTAAATATCATATTGCCATGGTTCTTATGTTTGTCAATCTTATGGACAAAGCACAGTTAAACATCTTCCACGTAAGTGCACAATTTTTTTGGACCAGTCTTAAGAACCATAGCAATAAGAACTAGCCTTGTTTTGATTTTTTTTGATTTCCATGATTACTTAACCATAAATGGAATCTAGGCTAGTCTCTTAAACAATTTGTTTTTAATTCTAAATAGAGACATACCTTTAAACATGATATCATATTTGTAAGTTGCATCATATGGATCAAATATTCAGATTTTTCACATTCTACTCCCATCTAACCCCGAAATGTTCAGTATTGATAAAATCCATACAAAAACATATTGATTGATTTAAGAACACATACTTGTTGGAAACATACTAAGAGGTAGAATATTCACTCTCTCACTACAAAAATAAATATTCTAGGCTTTGCTTAGAAAAAGCCTGATGTAATACATAATCAATACTGCTGGTAGCTATCAGAAATTAGATATTGCGGAGACGATCAATGTCCCAACTGTTTTTCTTCTAAGTACATTCTGGCATACCATCAGTTTGTTCATATCTCTTTCTTTAAATACAGAGAGACAAGTGCAAAAAAACAGATAACTTGTCTTTCACAGTGTGCAATACAAATCGGAGGGGGGGTCAAATATTTTTGGTAGGTAAGTGCTACTAAGATTTCTCTACATAGAGCTAGGGGAAGTTATTTTTGATTTTTTAAAAACGGGCTTGGGAATGATTTTTTTTTTTCAAATTCCAAATGAGGTCTTACAACAATTGGTAGATTCCAAATGAGGTCTTACAACTCATTTTTTCCATAAAAAATATGATTGTAATAACTGAAATTTGACAAATGAGCTTAAAAATGCACTTTTTCAACCATTCTCTCTGTGAAAATGGAGGTCTTTTGAAATAAAGTAAACTTAAAATGGGATCTAGGAGCACAGATGAGGCAGTTTTAGCCATGGCACAAACCCTTACTTTCAATACTAAAGTCTCTGCCAACATTTCATGAACAAATTTGATAATGTGACCATGAATTGCAGGGTACCAATCACATTCGTAAACAATTGGCCATGCAGTCTGGATGTTTATTTACATTGTTCTAAGAATTGTGACGTTGACCTTAGTATATATGTCTGCCCCCCCTCCCCCAAATGTAACATCAATATTTAGGCATGATCTTTTTTACAAACTACTGGAAGCTTTTGCATCAGTGTGTAACAGTGGTACAGGTTACTTGGCCCTTAAGGCATCATTTCTTATTCAGGCCATATCAATTAAAAGTTATGTTTCAAATTAAATTGTTTAATGAATTATTCTGTGTAAATTTTATTAACATTGTTTATTCAGTTTGATAGGGAAATTTCTACTTTTGAAAAAATTGCAAGTCAACCACCTGAAAATTATTTTACCCTCTCCCTTCTGAAAATGTAATGTTGTAGCTGTATTTTGGTAAAATTTGGTTCTAGTAGCTAAGAAACCTTCATTTATGTAAGGTGAATGTCATGCATGTCACAGGATACACAATGTTGTGAAATCTGGTCCGTACTTGTACAGAAACTTGGGCACCATGGCTACAAGCAAAGGAGCTTCAGTTTCAACTTAATATTATCACATAGGAGGCAATGCACATCTCTAAATAAGCTAAAATATTTCTTCTATTTCTATGAGAAGGAACGGAACACAAATGTGACATAAAATGAGTCAAATGTCGGTAATTTTCAATTTATTAACTTTGACATGGAAATTTCTACTTGTGAAATTACAAGCCAACCACCTTAAAAATTATTTTACCCTCTCTACTGAAATTTTAATGTTGTAGCTGTACTTTGGTAAAATTTCGTATTAGTAGCTAAGAAACCTTCATTTATGTTAGGTGAATGTCATGCATGTCACAAGATACATAATGTTGTGAAATCTGGTCCATGCTTGTACAGAAACTTGGGCACCATGGCTACAAGCAAAGGAGCTTCGGTTTCAACTTAATATTATCACATCTACTGCGATGCACATCTGTAAATAAGCTAAAATATTTCTTCTATTTCTATGAGAAGGAAATGTTGTAGCTGTACTTTGGTAAAATTTTGTACTAGTAGCTAAGAAACCTTCATTTATGTTAGGTGAATGTCATACATGTCACAAGATACACAATGTTGTGAAATCTGGTCCGTACTTGTACATAAACTTGGGCACCATGGCTACAAGCAAAGGAGCTTCAGTTACAACTTAATATTATCACATAGGAGGCAATGCACATCTCTAAATAAGCTAAAATATTTCTTCTATTTCTATGAGAAGGAGCACAAATGTGACACGAAATGAGTCAAATGTCGGTAATTTTAAATTTAAATTTTTTTATTCCAACCTAATTGTGCATTAGACATTCTACATTTTGATCAAAACCCCATCAGAATTGATATCTTGTTCCAGAAATATGACATTTCTTTTATTTTGAAAAATAATAAAAAACAAACGAATTTTCTACTCTAATTGCTCTGTATCAGCAAATCAATATTTCCGACATCCGACTCCTTCTCCTTGATAATGTCACAAATGCACAAGTTATTTAATAATTGCAGGATTTAAGTTTGGTGTTTTCAATTTTGTCTCCATCCACCAAAAAAAAAATAATTCTCAAATGTCATCTTATGAAATATTCATTTATCTCTTTACTGTAAAGGGTTTTAATATTACGGGGCCTTTTTTCACGAATTTAGAAAAAACAGGACTTTGTGAAGGGGTATAAATTTGCAAATCAAGAGAATTCACTGTTAGTTTCAATGTTGAATATAAATTTTGTCAGGGTTACTTTATTTTGTGAAATTTGTTTCCTCACAAAATCCGCAAAAAATTGAATCCTTTTACAGTATATTTGTTATTAATCACATACTTTTTTTCGGACCACATTGTTTTCTTTTTAGATTATTTGATTATGATCATAAACAAAACTTCTTTTTAAATGGCCTAAGATAATTTTGTTCCCTTGCGAAAACCCAATAAATTGAATCCTTTTACAGTATATTTGTTATGAATCACATACTTTTTTCTGACCACATTGCGTTTTTTTTTAAAGATTATTTTGATGATAAACAAAACTTCTTTTTATATGGCCTAAGTGAATTGGAATACCTATGGCTTCTCTCACCTTAGAATTGAAAAACCAGGTATACTTAAGGAGCTTAATTGCCGCCTGTCATGAATGCATAATACTGTAAAAGGGTTGCTAATTTGCTTGTCTATTTTCAAGGCCAGACGTCATAGCTACTCTTTAATGTTATAAACGAATACATGAATTGTAATGTGATAAACGAATACATGAATATTAATTAGATCAATTTTTGTTTGGAAATTGAAAACAGGATTATTTACTTTTATTAAATAGTCTTCAAATTATATTTACATTTCTTTTAAAA